>BLKM01010534.1:0-13318 GCA_013340265.1 Coptotermes formosanus
CGCAAGAAGTGGTACATGGTGGGCCAGAAACTAATCCTGTGTGTTTGAATGTTTTGTTACTTTCGCATGATATTTATTTACTTAGTGGAGTGAATTCGTGAAAATAATTAGTGAAGTGGCATTTACTATTGGTGAAAGGTGATGAATATTATAATAGTGTAACTCGGAAAGGTTTTTTCTCACGTATCCCAAGAGTATTATCAACATATGAAACAAGAATATCAGTAAATATATTTTTTCTAATTTTTAATACAAAGACGAGCATTTTCGATCTGTCTGGGAGTGGGTGTTGGTATTTTTCATTGTAACAAAAACCACCAGCAATCCCACTGAAGTGGTGTGATCTCTGCCCTACATTCGCGGAGGTACCATCTGTATTAAGGCAATTTATGTTATTTTACATACATGCCCTGAATGACAGATTAGTCAAAGTAAATATGAACTTACCAAACAGTTCCCTAAATTACGTGAGCTTATTTTGAATCTGTTAAATTTCATGAACTTGTGTAGAAATTAATGCCTGCCCAGGGTGGTCGTACCTATCTTGTGCTCGAACGTTCTCCCTCTAGTATAGTTTGCTTCGCATATGGAGTTACCCATTAAGGATGCAGCGTACACTTATTCTATTACGTACGAATTACAGCCCATGAGCACTAGTCTCTCTTCCAGGAAATATTTCCAGGGAGGGAAAGGATTTCAGGTCGGTTCCAGTCAGCGGTGAACATACACCATTTATTGTCCGTGGCGATACACCACCACATCCAGCGCTTAACTCTAGCAGATACACAAGTTATACAAAAATGTGTCATTAAATTCACGTGCCGTTGCTTGAAATCTATGAAAACACAAACTGCACTGAACCCGTATCCATTAACAACGCAATTTTTGGAAGAAGTAAACAACATGCTGACGGCTACCGAGAATTCTTAGAGGTCACTGAACTACGACCTTGAATCATATCGGCCTGCAAAAATACCCACTTAAGGGTCTCCAGAACCAGCCAATCACAAGACCGAGTTAACTCGTACCACGTCATCAGCTGGTCTGTCTCAAAAAATGCCGCTGTAAGGCGCGTGTCTATCTCCACTCCACCTGCATAAGCCGGTAAACACGCCAAAAACCCAGTTTTCTCATATCGCAGGAGCACCTGTTCTTGGAGTCGAACCAAGTAGGGGCTGTCTCAAACTTAAGTCTTACAAAGTTAGGAGAGGTCCTACTGGTAGTGTGGCATCGCAGGCACTCACTGGATCCGTAATCAACAATACAGAAAAACTGCCACCGGTCAGTTTTGAAATTCTAGGTCAGAATACTGACAACTGCCCTGCGTTACAGTGACTACAGGAGGCTAGGGAATGTATGATATGTGTCGGTTTTCGTACTGCCACGCTTACGTGTAGCGATTCCGAGAAAAGTATAGTCACTTTCTAAACTACTTTCTTACAAACGAATGTACATGGATTGATATTTGGTAATTTACAATAGTTTCAATTGCAAAAGTATATACACGCCAAAGTAGCATAACAAATGGAAAGATAACTGCCTCACCTGAGTGGGTTTTATGACCCAATGCCGCGTATAATTTTGAATTTAAACGTTATTAATTAATCCAGAGGTTCAGGCCAAATATTGCTCACTCTCAACGCGGGGGTGTGATGGGTTTCTAAGTAATTACACGCCAAACAATTAAAAATTCAGCACATCCTGCCTTGTAGCAGGAGTACATTTTGTATCTTCAAAGTCGTAGTGGAAATCTACAGCCGTCTTCTGCGTATCTTCTAGTCAAAGTGAAACGAGAGTGAGGACAACTACCTTGCGGCGTTGGGTTATATAGGCGATACAAGAATACGAAGAATGTCCTAGTCCAGCACACATCGAAGTGCGATGAACCAGGAACAATGAGGCCACCTCGTTTCCAACGCATCACGTCAATGCAACGCGTTGCCGATTGCGTTCTTGAGATACCCAAAACTAATTTACTAATTTACAAATGCTAACCGTTTTCACATTCATTACACTGCATTAAATGTTGTAGAGACAAAAAATCCTCATTTGGTTTGTTCCACTACATAAGTTAGTTCGCAGTTTTCTGGAATGAAGCTGTACTATATAAACCCCAGAACTGTTCTTGGGTTGTGGAAAGGTGATGAGTCCCACTCCTGATTACAATACAATTGTAGCGCTTTTGTCTAACACGCCATTCTATTTTAATTTTCTCATGCGCGAGTACGCCTGGTTATATGCTAGGGCAGCGATGATCTGATTTTTGACATTAACCGTCACAAGGTAACAAGGATACGAGAACAAAGAAATTTGATTGCCGAACAGTGAAATGGAATTTCAAGTCGGATCAAAATCCTGTGGTTCTGTGACAGTCTGCATTTCACACTGTAGTGCCAGATGGTAGTATAACAGGCAAATAATGAATTGCAAAGGATTTGGAACGTAGCAATTATGGCCTAATCGTACTACCCTGGCATTTGCCTGGAGTGAGGAAAACCACGAAAAACGTGTTTGAACTGGACGTCACCTAAGTACAGTTTAGAATCCGTCATAATTGACTGATGCAGTCTGATCGACTATTAATAGAAAGTTATATATTAACCATATTGACTGTGTGCATGTGTGGGCTCCATCTGGCTGAGTATTTAATTTTTTTTAATTTGAATATTACTAATTCAAGTTAAAATCCAGCCACCACATCCACAATATCAGGATATTAAAATCCATTATTTCTGAAATATGCATGAGACGGGTTTATTTTCACTACTCACAGGTTTAGGCAGTTTTATCGCTTGTTTGCATAAAGGTAACCTAACCTTTCGGTTTTGGTAAACTGCAGAGGCGCAGTGCCTAAATTCTTAAACCATTGTTTACATTACTGAATGGCGTTGGCTGTCTTCATCTACTGGGAACCCGTTGTGAAGGTAGGATCTGAATAGTGCTGTAATCTTGTGTGACTGCAGATAAACTGCTGTACGGGGCTCATGTTTTGAGAGGGGGCCATCAGACTTCTGGTGGGCTACAGTAAGGGAATGCAAGGAGACTCCTCCCATTGGTTTTTTTGTAGAATGTGTTCGTACGTGTTTTATTTGCTTTGTTTTGGAACAATTTTGTCCTGATTCGATGTCAGTGAGTTAGGAACCATTAGTCTTCGACTGGTATCTTCCCTCAGATTGTAGCAATGGGGTTGAATGCAGCTAGGTCCCAAAGCCAGGTCCAACTTAACTATTTGTGCCTAACAAGATTCATGCCATCAGTGTGGAACTCCATTATAGTCCACAGTGTTTGCTCTTTAATAAGAGTGTTTGCTGGTCAGCGCAAGTTCTACACCTTTTAGGAGAGTGATGTCATCAAAACACTAAGGTATCACTAACTCAGAAAAGATAAAAATATTCTAGTCGATATCCTATTTTTTCAGTCATTTTATTTTGGTATTATAGTAGTACATTTCCCCTTTATTGGTATCTCCACCTTACTGTGGTTGAGGGCCTTGTGAGTTCCAGTGATCTTGAGAGGTAAGCAGCCGGTAGCATTGCTACTAGTATGGTTTCTCAAGCCGGACAGATCAAGAATGTTAGGAACCAGATGAAGAGAGATGCCTAGGAGATGGGTAATCCAATAAAAATTTCCCTGATGCCGGAAGCAGCGACATCAGTAGCAACTTGAAGCACAGAGCAAATGGTGCTCGAGATGGTTCGTGGTCGGGTAACAGCGAACGGTACCAGTGTGGTTTGGACGTTTGGACGGCTGCTGTGCTGTGATGTAGAAAGCAAGTGGAAAAACTACCACGTTACTTTTTCTGGATAGTCTCTTTCAGAAATAGAGGCAAGGCGAGATGCTTATTGAGACAAGACAGTTCGGACGTAAACTACTCCCCTATTCCATCAGAAATAGACAAGGCGAGATGCTTCTTCTGGAGACAAGACAGTCCGGACAAACTACTCCCCTATTAGGATATCCGGGAGAGTGTTTCAATAGGAGACACCACAGGTGGAAGCAACAGTGAGGACTACAAACGGGAGCAGGAGCGGAAGGAAGATCACAACTTCAGGATAGGAACTTGGAACGTAGGAACCTTGAATCAATGAGGAAAGCTCGAGAACTTGCAGGAGATGGAAAATAATTCAGTGTCTCGCCTAGATTCTAGTGAATTGCGGTGTAAGGGGCAAGGTGAAATGACAGGTGGTGGTCATACAGCGTATTATACCGGGGTGAAACAGCAGGAGGAGGGGTATCAATAGTGGTGCATAAAAGCATAGTGAAAAGTGCCGGTAAGAAGATTGTGTGTAGTGATAATTATTGCTGTTAATTTGAAGGCAGGAGTGGTATTTAGTAGTACAAGTGTACATACCAACATCAGAGTACGAAGATGAAGTGGAAGAGTTGTATAAGTGAAGAAATTCATGAAGAGCAAGGAAAAGGCGAGACTAATGTCATAATGGGAGATGGAAACACTTCTTGGAGATAAAGAACATCACATTGTTGGAACGTATTGACTGGGAAGGCGGAATTAGAAACGTCAGGTTCTCATTGACGTCTGTCATCATTCTTCATCAAGACCCATTCTGCGTTGTGTTATATCTTCGTTCTCTTAACATTCTTGTTGCTATTGCGAAAAGCTTTTATTCCAGTTGTATTCACCTTGTTTCATCTAGCGCTCATTATCATTTCCTCTGGTAGGCAGCATTTACGCGTTTGATTCATACTTTTCTGTGGTACGTCATAATGACTGTTTGTTTCCTTTGGATCTACAGCCCAGTTCCGTTCTTGACCGACGCTCCTCCATATATCTCTGTCGAATGCTGTGCCCTTCCATCCTCTTACTCCTGTAACGGGGGCTATCCCGATTTTAGTATGGGGTGGACCTAGTTATTTGGTAGCTTGAGGGCGAATGCAGGAGAAGTTACAGATGCGACCAGTGTAAGATGTTATCTGTGCTGACTCGAGATTCCGGGATGCGCGACGAGGTGGGAACGGGTTCAGACTCGCAAACAAATAGCGCAGTCATGTATTACCAGTTTACTAAACTAAACCTTTCTGTTACACTAAATACCTGCGGCTGTTCTCTACAATTTGTACAGTGAGACCTGTTGGGTACCGTCCAATATCCAACCCACTGCTACGCCAGGTCACGCGTAAAATTATACAACTTGCAAAAATGGTTGTGATCCTAATACTTGGTTCGGAATTTAGAATTTACGCGCGTATTTATCACTCGTAAGGGTGCACTAAAATTTCAACGCAATTTAGTAATTCAGTACACCAACTTACCTGGTACAATAAAGTGGTAAATGTGCATAGTTGCACCAAGAAAATGTATAGTGTAGTAGTGCACCGGCCAAGTCCTCCCAAATGCAAAGGTGAAGAAAAGGGCAAAATATTAAATGCAAACGATGCTGTGGAATAGATCGCACCTCTATATATAGGCTCAAAACGGCGGGGCTCTTCAGTATGATGCCATATCTCCTGATCAGAGACGAGATGTAGCCAATAAAAAAACTCTAACGCCCTTAATTCCCATATATGTGCTTTCTCGGAATAACCAATCCCGTTAGCAGAACTACATGTTCATACATGTCTTCTACTAGCCGACAGGAAGTTCATGTCACGCCCTGGGAAGTGTGGGGGTTTGCATACTGTACAGTGCCGTCTACTACGTGTATGTACAAGAGAAAGGAAATTACAAATTACATGTATCCACTACTAAATTCCTGATAATAAGAATGAACTAAAACCCCACTGTGATGACGGAGTGACAGTCATTCATTACACACCTAATCCGTTTGCTCAGTTTTTTTCTAGCCATCTTAAGAGAGGAAATCCCACTCCTATGGTGTCATATGGCTGAGTGAACTTCAGGTTTCTGCAGGGATCACTCATCCTGTCTATAAACAATGGCCAACCATCCGACACGTTATTTACTTCCCTTAATGTCAGGGTGACAGTTGATATATTTCATGATTGTCTGGTCCGCCAGTTAACGTTATTAACGGTTCCATATATCTTTAAAGACTTCCTGGTAAGGTCAGTGCATTGTTAAAGGGGTAACACGTCCGACGCCAAGCTTTGCGTGCGGTAAACGTCCATTAATACTGCTCTTGGATATTACTGCTGTAGAAACGTAGACGTTTATAAAATGTAACATTGGATTTGTCCGTATTAGGTTTAAGTTTACTTCTCCACTTGTGGAACCAGCTGTTAGCGTACCTATTTCTATAGTTTGCTCATCAGTCACTATATTTAGGCTGGCTGATTGAACACTAAACTCGTGTCATCAGTTATTTCTAATAGTTGGAGTACCCTTAATGTGAACACCAAAATTTGTGGGACCCAGTAACGTATTACGGTCAGCTCCCGCCCGAATGGGCCAAGGGCTCGGAAAAGAATATTCAGTCAGAACAAGAAAGGATCACTTTCGAATATAGTGGTAAATGATATGTATTAAACGAGAGGGAATTTTTTCATAAGTTTTACAACTCGGCTGTGGTTCAGGGTTTCTGAAAGGCTCTTTATGTGTCCTGGCATAGTGCCACCGTAGTTTTGTTACGGAAGTCGCGAGTAATAGGTTCTATGCTTCGCGTCAACATGAGTTTGGGAATTGGCCTTTTTTGAAGTCATTGGGTGTCTCCGTAACCTAGTGTCCCCTAGATTAAAAATGTCTTCTCAAGAGAATTTTCTCAAGTAATTCACCTAAATTCAATAATCGTATGGTCCGTAATTCAGCGAGGTGGCGTAGATAGGGTTCGGGTTTGCCGTATCCGCCCATACCCTCTCTCGACCAATCGCGTTGCACGGAAACACTATGCAGTCCCGTCGACCAGTCACTTAGTATTTCCATGAAGTGATAGTAATGTGGCCACTGACTTCACAAGTAAACCCCACTCCTCCAACGTAATGGCCTTACCTGCAGTTTAAACTAATATGGTGGTTACGTGCATTTGAACTAAACATAAACTTGTTATAATGAAGTATCAAGATTTCCATCCACATAAATTGACCTAATTATTAAACAAGATGATGGTGCCCGGCGACCCGGGAAGGCTACGAACACCCATTTACATATTTACCGTGGAATCCCCGCCACCCGTGGGGGCAGGGCACACTTCATGTGCGCCGTTGCTGTGGAAACCCCACGAACCGAGCAGGGAAGACACCCCTTAGTTATATTTTAAACCTCGTGACTCCTGGGGGAGAGGTATACTTCATGTACGCAGTTACTGTGGAAACCCCGCGACCCGAGCAAGGAAGGCACAGACATTTACTTAGTTGCTTTTGAAACTTCGCGAATCATGGGGCAAGGCACAGTTCCTGTAAGGAGCTACTGAGGAAGCCCCTGCAATCCGGGCAGGCAAGGCACACCCATTTACTTAGTTACCTTTGAAAACTCGCGACCCATGGGGCCATTGAACACTTCATGTACGCAGTTATTGCAGAAACACCGTTATCCGCGCAGGCAAGGCACGCCCATTTCCGTAGTTACCGTGGAAACCTGAAACCTCTATATGCGTGTGTCTTATAATGTAGTGGTGCCCGCAGTTATCGTGAAAACTCGAATGTGTGTATATGTATATTATACTGTCGTATTAGTGCCTGGCGAACCGTTATGTAGTTAACGTGGCATCCCCAATTAGTCGTGTCTGTTACATACCATCCGCGCCTCCGTCAAACTAAATTCTGTCTTGTTTTTTCCAACCATTTGGTGGCGGTCCATGAACTCCAATGTGGGAGTGTGACAGACTGACAATGCTACAGTGTATATAAGACGGGGTTATTGCTTGCAGAAGGCAAAATATTGAAGCATTTGAAGGAAAAGCCACACCATAAAATCCTATAACATGATATAGGTTTCTTTGGTGAAGAACCGCACAGCAGACGCTACGGACGCCCCGCGGTCTTAAGGCTTCTTGTGCAGCCATATAATGGGCATTATTATTATTATTATTATTGCGTCGTTTCCCCAGTAATGTAGCACCGATGGTACGAAATTGAGATGGAAGATGGAAATATTCGGGGAAACATCCCAGTGACACTTTGTCCACCACAAACACCTCGTGGGGTGAACGGGGATCGAACACGGGTCTTCGCGCTAGGCGGCCGGCCGCTAACCGCCTGAACCATGGCACGGCCTTATTTTATAAGTGACAGCAACGAGAACATTGTTTGGGAATGTTTCTTTGCTATTTTATATCTTTGTTATTTACGATTGAAAGACTGAGATAACGCTGAATTATATACTACAGGCTAAGTTCGTACCGCACAGTAAACACTCCGTCTTGGTCTTAGAAATCAGTTATGGCTGCGTAGGAAAATAATCGTTTTTTGTTCCGAGGTCCGTGCCAAATATGTGAATAAAGCTGAATTTTATTACAGGCTCATTTCGTACCGCACAGTAGGCACGCTGATAGGATTTTAAAAATCCGTTTATGCTGCATGGGAAACAATCGTTGTTTGTTCCGAGATTCATACAAAACACGTAGTTAAATTATATTACAGGCTCAGTACGTACCGCGCAGTAAACACCGACAGGGTTTTAAATATCAATTTATGCTGTATCGGAAACAATCTCGGTTTGTTCCAAGAGACATACAAAACATGTAAATAAAAATGAATTATATTAGAGGTTCAGCCCGTACCGCGCAGTAAACACCGACAGGGTTTTAAAACCAATCAGTTAATGCAGTATGGGAAACAATCGCGGCATTTTCCGAGATCCATACAAAACACGTAAATAGACAATCATATTAGAGGCTCAGTCCGTTACGCACACCCCGACAGCGTTTTAAAACCCCATCATTTAATGCTGTGTGGGGAAAGAATTGCTGTTTGGTCCGAGATCCATTCAAAACACGTAAATAAAGTTGTATAATATTACAGGCTCAGATCGTACCGCGCAGAAAACAGCTCTCTGTTAACGTCTCCCGAAATCTACTGGCGGTCTGTGGAACTGCAACGTTCTCATAGTTGCCCTGCCATCTGGCGGCAGCCCATGCAACTCCAAGCTTCAGAAACCCTTGTATCTTACTTTATTTTATATTAGATGAAGGTGTCAGGCAATGAATTGATCCAATGAATACCTCCTTACATAGAAACAAACCTAACTCCAAATACTGGGGCTGTTTGAATAGAAATTCAAACACCGTCTCCATCTTCAGTTTTACAAGATGGGGATAACTGGGTAATTTTGAACCCTATTTTTAAATTTCCGAAAAAACATTCTGGGCTCGCAGTGTATTTGAATGATACAATATGGCTTATAACGCGAGAATTTTGAATTTATCATTTTAAAAATAACGACAATTTAAGATGTTTAAATGGTCTCATTTCGATATACGCTCCATTTTTAACTTTTAGTTTTTAAAGTTACCGCAGTATGTTGAATTCTGTTTTTCAGCGAAATTTAAATGGTACAGGGAATCTTTAACTTTTAAATTGTTTGGGAATTTTTTTAAGCCCTGTAAATTCGCATTTTAAATTTCCTGGACAATATGGCGGCGTTTAGTTTGCCTCAGTAACAAATTTTAGTAGACGATTGAGCCAACCATACCTGTTATCAGACACCAAAAATTGCCATTGTCGATATATTTTGCTGGCTTAGTTTGGAAACGTGTGGTCGGGGTGTAAGATATCAGACACAAGGCCGAAAGATTCTGGGTTTGGATACTGCCTAGCTCGACCATTCCTTTTTTAAGGAAAGGGAAATGTATTATTAAAATTCAAAGGAACAATTTGTTACCTACCTAGAGATGCACACAATGGTGATTCTTATCTTTGTAGTAGAAAGTCTTATACATTTGCTAGTCATGCAGTTCTTCAAAATAAGTAGGTTTTGTTTCTGGGGTGCAGATAAACATTTAGATTTGAAACATGTCGCCTTTCTATCAGTTGGTACAGTTTACAGAGTTTGAGTATTTGACTATGAAACAGTCAAGTCTATGAGATATTACTAGTTGAAACACGCGGATGTCCCGTTCGTAGTACATAGGTTAAGACGCGAGTTACTAAGTTCATGCACTACAGTCTTCGGTATATCGTCCTTCAATGTCACTGGAATGAACCAGTGTATTTGATTCAGCACCACATTGTGCGAAGTACTCAGAGTCTTCACTTGAGGCGTCAGGTTCTAAACGCGAATGGTGTTGACGTAATTTTGCTCTGCTTGTTTACGAAGTGTACACGTTCAAGTAACGTCCATATCGGGGAAACTTAAATGACAGCCAGGTTGAAGTGGGCATCGTGCATACTGGATACTAAAAATGTGAAAGTGCAGCCATTGTAATGAATGAGCTGATCGCAACGCACAAGCATATTTATATTTGCTATTACCCGCAAACGTACAGCTGATGTAGGGAAACTTATGTTTCGAGTTGATTGATATCAATAACCTTAGGTGGATAACATTACTAACAAATACTGTTACCTGAGGTGCAAGCAATAGTCTGCAACAGCGGATGATGCCTCGTGATGTAGAACAGTTTCCAGCTCTGAGTACAATATATCACCATAATTACTGGCTTGATTAATTCTTGGGTTGAACATAGGCACTTCGTTGCAAGCGTATGGTCTCTTGAAGACATACGAGGAGACCCGTTTGCTTTGGGAATCGGCGGCTGCCACTCCTTTACCACCAGTTCAGCATTCCTCCCAAATAGGTAAAATGGATCACTAAGAGAGCCATTGTTGACTGATAATTGTAGTTTAACGTATTTTTTATTTATACGTGCGACTTGCACGCCTGCTGCTGCTGCTTCTCCAGCTGACTGCAAGACCGACACTCCAAACTGAGAACGGAACATGCCCACTGCTCTTATGTCGGTACAGTTGTAGTGAGCAGGTAAGAACATCTTCACGAAAGACGTCACGGCTAGTCCCCGGGATCTGTGGAGGACGTAGATGCAGCAGTAATGTCCGCACACATTCAGATTTGAACTCTGTTGGCGTTCATTTCTCCAACAAATAGAGTGGCGTTGGAGGTAGGCTGTGATTTAAAGTCTGAATGGTTGGAGACAGCACGAATCGAAATATTCGGCCTCTCCAGAATCAGAAGAGCAGACGGCTGCCGAATACGAACCGTGCTTGTAGTGTTAAGGCTGATCATGGTTATGGAGGGTTTTAGAATTGTGGATGGTAGTAGATCTCTAGGATATATTCCTTCAAAATATTTTACATGTTTTCTTAAAACTCTTCATTTGAATGGTTTTCATTCTACTGGTGACGTTTCTAGAGAGATCGATTTCCATGTGTCCAGGAAATTCGGCATAATTCTCGTTGCCAATACTTCAAGACCGTTACCGACTTGGATTGGAAAGTGTGATACAGACTTTTCACCTATCTGAAGCGAATGTTGTCCTAACACGCCTAGTAATTCTGTAACGTGCCCAACACAATGTACATGCTTGTTACGTATTCGTGAAATTTGATAACAGACTGTTCTTTCTCTGGTAGGTTTTAAAGTGCTGGTGAAGAGTTGAGAAGTAAAGAGGTGCCCGAGGATATTCGGTAGTGGCTGCTTTTATGCCCTTTGGGATAAAATATCTCACCAGACGGACCCGCCATTTATCAGGTGCGAACTCGATTGGAGCGGTTAACATGGTTATACATTTGAAATGCGCTGAATTCTCTGACGGCAATGCCACGTAAAAATGATCCATTCTTTTAATATCAGAAATGTTTACCCACGAGTTGAAGGTCTCGTATCCTATCCACTTCACAAGTTAATACTGCAGTTCTTACGAGTGCGCACTACTTTATCTATTTTGACTTATGTCTCTGGGTGCTCCCTATAGGTCGGCTGCGCATGTCCGTGAGTTCGTAAACAGGTTGTGGCATGCACCGAATGACCGTGACAACCCAAAATATTTCAATACAAAAGTCTTTCCTCACCCCTTTGGAAAATTCGTTTCCTTCGCTAAACGCACTGTCTCCTACTTTAAATTTAACATGGCCTCGAGGGATAGCTGTGCCTAGACTATTTGTCCTTTACCACAACACAGGTATTTGAAGGATTTGCTAGGAGGCATTCCTATAACGGAATGGACCGTGATGTACCCTTCATAAAGCTTATCTGTGACATATAAGAGGTATTTTGTATTTTTGGTAAAGTACTTTATACGTACTACTCTTTAGAGTCCTATTAAATCTTCAAATTCCATCGCCTTTCGTGTTCGGGTTGTGGTATGAAAACTCTCGCCTTGTTACTTAAATAACCGTAGAACCTTTGTGTTTCGGAACTCAGTACTTTTGTCCGATTTAAACTAATCGGTTTTCCGCTCTTGAATGAAGTTTTCAAGGCTGTAATAATAGAAGCCCCTTCTCCTTTAATCGTATAGTACATATAAAAACACGTCGATAGTGTTTCAGAGGAATTTGTTTCCATCGTTCTATTTAGACAACTAGTTAAATCTGAGATCCATCTCCCAAACGTTGTCAATCCTAGTTACGATGTATAGGTTTGTGAGGAAATCGTTTGCGTCCTGACTTACAGAGAGTCTACTTACCCTGTGCATACAACTTTTCAACATTCGTTCTGTTATTTTTGCTCGCCTTTACCAACTTCTGTACAGACCCAAAGTCTTCTGGATGTTCTGGATCGTAATAAATTTTACGTAGTGGCATTATTCCAGTTTCCCACTGTATTTGACATTTAGGTTTGTCGTTAAATAGTCTTGAAATAAACCGCATATGTTTAACACCATTGTTAGCTCTGACCCATTCGGTAGGGCTATAATCAACTCTGCTCATTAGACTGAAGAAATGTGTTTATATGCTTGTATGTCTTGGTGACTACCTTTATCATGTGCTTTGTTTATCAATTCCAACAGGCCTTGTGTTGCCTTTTGCCTCTTACCATCGTCAAATACGTGTTTGTTGGTATACTTGGAACGACAGATTTTAGACGAGCCGTCCGCATCGTCCTGATACACACCAAATGTTGGGTTGTGGTATACCTTACACCTTAATACGCCCTGAATATACTTTGAATGCCCCGTTGAAATACTACCGGCATTGCTTTCAGATTGCCTTTGCAGTTTCAGTTTTAGAAACTGGTACTGTACGTATATCCTACGTTTTCTTTCATTTTAAAACTAGGTTTTTTGTCCGGTGTACCTCCTCTTTCTACATTTGATATGGCATCCCGTTTCCGCTTCTCAGTTTTGAAGCAGGCATCCTGATAAGACGAACTTGCGTCCACTTATTGTGGTTATGATCATTGCTGTTCCGTATTATTTTGAAAGTTGGTTTTGATGATTGAGGACGACATTCCCACAGTTCCGAAGTTACTGAAATCGTACGTTTCAAAGCCACGTTAGTTAATATTAGC
>BLKM01010535.1:0-26041 GCA_013340265.1 Coptotermes formosanus
GTTAGTTAGTTAGTTAGTTAGTTAGTTGTTCATACGTGATTTAGTCACCTGAATTTTCTTTCTCAAAACCGCAAATCGTCTTTGCTCTATACGTCTAACTGACCAATTCTTTAACAGGAACATCACTGATCTATACCCCAGCTTACAACACGTAAGTCATTGGCGTGTAGCTGTGTTCACTGTTGTGCTGGCACTTTGTGTTTTGGACAATGTTTTCTCAAGCTGTGTTGTGTGTACCACTGGTAGGCCAAACATTATTTACTAGTACACGGCCTTAATAAAAAATAGAAATATGAAAAAGGATAAATATCTTAAGATATAAGTGAAACGTAACCTTTGGCGTCATTGTACAACTTATCCCCGATGTAGACCAGTCTTTCAAATTTTGAATGAAACCTATCATTTACTGCTGTAGGCCTATAGGAAAATAATCCCTGTTCTTTCTGATATCCATAAAAAAACATAAATGCACTCTGTGGGCAGGAGGCAGATTTTTGGAATGTGAAGGCTGGGCCTTTAAGGTTTAATGTTTGTAAACATAATCGTTGTTAGGGGAAACTTAAAGCCGAAATATTGCTGATATTGCTGTGTAGATTTCGGAAGATCTAAACTTAAGCAGCAGAAACTGCTGACACGAAACTGTAGTATTTTCTTATGATGGCCCTACAGTGCCCCCACTAATGGACTCCTGTCACAGCAATGGTAATTTATTCCGAGCCATACTCATGCCCGCAAGGCCTCTGCCACACTTCCTTCTATGGCGAATGCTTTTGGATGCTGCTGTTACTGCAAACTAAACTGATTGCGTATTCGAAGTGGCGTCTCCTATAGTTGACTATAGGGCTGGCTGCTTTGCTTTCCCAGAGCATGCGACTTGCCCAGAATACTCTCTCCACTTGACTTAATGGTGCCTTCCACCCTCTTCTTCAACTCTCTTACTCCATCCCTCTCTCGTAACCTATCCACATATTCTATCTCTTTCTCACCCTTCCCCGAATTCTACACTCCAAGTTTAAGTAATGAAATATTTTCCAAGCCTTAACAATATTACGAAACCCCCTGAGAGAGTGCGTATTGTGTTTGCAGTGCTAACGAAATTCGTTTGTCCAGATTTTCAACTGATGTATCAATTCACACGCTCGCTCTTAAGGGGTTCCGGGGGATGTTGACGCACAGGGACTTGTCACGTGGAGTTGCGGATGCAGTTAGACAGGCTATGTCGTTGTTTCTGTCCGCAACACTTGTTGCAATCCCACGACATACTCCTCAGCAAATTGACCTAGCGCACTTGTTTGTTCTACTGTGGAGGTGTCTGCCGCGCCCCAGCAAACAACCATTCTTTGTTTACCTACAAAGTATATGCCCTAGTGTGAATAGAACAACCGGTACTTAAGGCAGTATCTACTCATACGTTACTTCATAGGAAAATATTTGGACATGTAATGGATGAAGTAAGCAAGCAATGTAGGATATTACGTAATGGGAAACCTCGTGATTTACAGATTTTTACAAATCACGTACAGTTCTTAAGAGAGTAAAAGATTGGCGGCACCAAAATATTGGGCATGTGGCTTGCGTATGAAACACAGTAAATCCATTATTGTTAATGGTGTGATCTGACGGAAACATCCGCTTGGAAGACCGAGAACATAATGGGTGATTGACAGCAAGATGGATCTTAGGAAGCGGCTGGGTCAGTATGACAGCTAGTCGACCGAAGAAGAGTGTCTTTACAGGCAACTCCTGAATCGTCTTTTATATCAAGTATTCCTAAAACAGTGGGGAGTGTCAGAAGTAACTTCCTTTTAAATGGTCATGCATCACAAACGTTGGCAGTAACAAGGGCAGTAAAGTTTCACGCTGCATAAATATCTGTTTAAGAATCAGATTTGGCACAAAAATTTTTATTAATTAAGATGTTTGTAATCTTAATACGTGTTTTCAGGCCTGAGTAAACCATCTTCAGGGTCATGTGAATGTATTAAGCTTGAAGATGACATACAAAGAGCAAAACATTTAACTAATCTGTAAATGTACTTAATTAATTGATACTGCTGTGCCAACTGCAGCCTTTCAATATTTAGTTCTTGAGAATTGCTGTTGCAGTTTGGGCTGTACCAATCAGAAGAGGGATTAGCTTCAGTGGTCTGTTAGGATTCCACTTATATGTTGCATAATTGGTCCATTCATCATCTAAACGGACTTCTATCCCCTCCCAATTACCTTGTTTTCTATGGCTTGTAATACAGCAAATGTCTGAGCACACAATCCGCAGATTTTCTCGATGGGGTTTTAAAGTAATTGTGTATTCCTCCATTTGTGTTTTAAATGAAATACAAGCGTCTCCCTGATCTCATTATTTCTCATTATAAACTCTAAAATACTGTGTCACTGTTCTGAACCTACCTTCTTTGCTGCTGTAATTTGCAGGTCAGAGCTAGACACTCAGCAGATAACAGAATAACTTCGTAATTCCGAATTGACTACTGGAGACTGTGGTTCATCGGTACTGCAGCCAATTGACATGCAGGGCCATCAACAAGTGCTGTTGCAGTGCCAATTTTTGCACTCCAAATTCAACCCCTGATTAAACGTGTAATTTCTTGTTGTCATGTAACATGGTCTTGTTTTTAGCAGACATACTTTTTTTTTGTAAAAATATATATTAATCATTTTGTAATACACCATATCTGACCGTTCCCTTCTGTTTGCTGCCTCTTATGGGGGATCTTCTTTGGTCTGTATCAGTTACGACCCCAGATTTTCTGGTGATTTAATCCAGTCTGTTCAGACACTTTATTCAGAAGTGCCTTTGTGAAACAACTAAAATCCTCTCTTTCACAATTTATCTCATTTCTCAAACAAAAGAAACGGAATCGGATTTCATAGGGAATTGGCAAAGGGAGAGAAAATAGTGTGTAATATTTTCTTAGGACCTAAGTCTTAGCAGAAAAATTAATATTCATTGCCCTGTATTAATTCATGAGGAGACAGGAGTCAGAGCAAATTTTATTATCACATCTGCATAAGTCTTTGTGTTAGAAGAAACTCCATGTGCCACCTGCTACAGCGTTAAGAAACTGCATTTTGCCCACACAGTGTAGGCATATTTATGTGTTTTGTATGATTCTCAAAATAAACACCGATTATTCCCCTCAAGGGCACCAACACGTTTTGCTCATGAAAGCGGACTGTCTTCTCTGTGAGGTACGAACTGCTTCTTTCTGTGGCGTATAGTTTAATGAGCTCCAAAGGGGTTCGAAGTCACAAACGGCAGAATAACTGACTTTCAGTACCTGAATTAGTTGTGCCTGCACTCGGATTCCGCATTCACATGATTAAAACTCTTGTTGCCTCTTTCGGACGATTATTTGGGCGGATCGCTTGACCGGCGATTAAAGGGGTTCTGGACTGTTCATTTGTATTCGTCCCAGGACGTCATGATGCAGCCAGTTTCAGAGTTTTAACTAGAAATTATAAAGAAATAGCTAGCAAACATTAACTAATGGGCCGTTTTGTATTTCTATTAAAATATCCATATTTTTGTACAGCCAACTTGAACGTCAACACTGTTCTCAACAAACAAATGTAAGCTATGCGGCGCGACCTCATATGAACCTCTGATTATGTGGATTACAACTGGAGGAAGTTGGACGTCCCTGCAGTAATTGATTACTCATAAGGACTCTAAGATGCGTATTCCTATGACAGAAAGAGTATTGTGACATAAAGTTTGCTATGTAGATATTACTCTGAATTGTCCTGTCGGCTGTTGCAGCACACTTGTTATAATTAAGTTCCTGCTCGCTTGAGTGAGGACAAATTCATTAACTGCTGCTAATCTAATCATGTTCCACAATTACGGACCAGCATATTTCCCCTCCGAAATGAGGATAACAGCGTTTGTTCCACAAGGAACACCGCGAGTTAGATTTATGTGTGCCTACCATATGTGCCCCGACACATGGTTATTGGTACTTCACTACCTCTGTACACCCAGCGTCGCATAGTAATTTATCAGTACTGCAGTCATTTCAGACGTCTTCTTAACATGGGTATGACTGACAAGGATTTGGACGCTTCCGTTACGCAACATCGAAAACGATTAGTAATTTGGCGCGTGTTGGGCTACGTGACTAAAATTTCAGCAGTTTCAAACAGTTGTGAGGATTCATTTAGTTCTGTGCTTGCAGTGTTTTGGAGAAATACTGTTTTGTTCGTCAAACATCGAATAAGTATGATGTTCCTTATTTCTTTCAACAAGGTTCTTTTTAAACCCGGCCATTTAGAAATAGTGGCAGGTAATAAAAGAGAGTCCTCCCTCGCTTTTCGCGGGTTCGTACTTCTCAGTTTCGCAAATTCGCGCAGTCGCCCCACGAATATAAATACATCACTTCGACCGTTCAGTACGTAGGAGCATCAGAACTGTTCGACAACTCAAAGAAGTCTTCGAGACATACTGCATAATGTTCAAATTGAAGAAAAAAGAAGCAGCTTCCCATCGCAATGTTTCTTCAAAGAAAAGAAATCACTAAAAATGTTAAAACATTATTTGGGCGGGGGGGAGGCCCTGTCAATTATTCGCGGATTTTTGCTGTAAGTGTTTTTGTATATGAGCCAGACACTTACTCAGTTACTTATTACGTATTTTGTGAGAAGAAAGTATAAGAAACTACAAGCACGATATTGCTCAGCAAATAAGGGAACTCCGACGTACCGTACCCCACATCAGTTTGAAACCAAACCTCAGTTTCCAGCAGGACGACAGAGCGACCACGTTTTCGCACTCCGGGTGGTACGTATACCCGTACCAGAATTGCTTTTGAACAATCGAGACAAGAACCATTTATAATTTCAACAATTTCGAGGTAATGGGGTTTCAATAAGGCCATATAGACTTCCTCGTTCTGACTATGCATGTCGGTGGCCACGGGATTACATCGGATTTTATTATCATATTGTGTTCCATTATTATTTTTTTTTTGTATAAGTAAGGGGGGAGGAGAAGAGAATTCAGTAGGCTCTTGTGGTCAGCCTGGATGTGGTTGCCAACGTAACGTGACCACCCTACCTGCTCTCGTGTTATTACAACAGCCGTGTTTAATTTGTTTTTGCGGTACTTTCCTAACAAGCAGACAACCACACGTCGCTCTCATGCAGTGATTTCTTCCAGTAGTCCCAACATCATAGACAATGCATTCCAACAGATTTATCGCCCATAAATACGTTAGCACACATTAACGAGGCGATATTTTCATCATGATTTACTGAGTCCACATTCTTTTGCATCGTGGTACTGTCTCGTTCGCCATATAGATGTCCCCAAAGCAGCTAAGTGCTGCTTTTACTGCCTAATCCTATAAGCATATACTTTACTTAGGTGGGGCATTTAATTCTTACTTATATCTCCCTGCACGTCAAATTACTTATACGTAAATCAACATAGAGTGTTAAATGAATAAATCGAGAAAACGTTGCCTCAAGGTTTAATAGGATGCTGCCCCACTTTCTTTCATTAACTTCCGTCATAAACTTTCACACACCACCCCTGCTCTACGTTTTTGCTGAGTTACTGAATAGACTGAGTACACAACTGGACAACTGCGTGGAATAGGCTTGTATTATAAAAGCTGCTAGTCGGTAAGCCAGTCTAACTTTTATTTTTTTATACCTGAAGTTATGTTTTCATGTGCACAAGACCCTACTCCAGGACTATTTTCTTTGCTAGTTTCGTCTGTTCTAAACCGCCACAGCATATTTTCTTTAACATCCTTGTCCCTCTTGATCCTATTTCTGTTATTCGAGCGTATATTACACTTTGGTAATGCGCTGCCATTGGTTTCAGTTATCCTACCCTCTAGAGACCCCAGGCTTCCAAAGTTCCAAGTTACAATTTTTTTTTTGCCTTTGTTTAGTTTGTGTCAGAGAAACTGCACACATCGGGATCCCCGTGTGACATTTAGCCATAAAGTCGTTTATGTAATACCGAGAAGATTTTAACATCCGACCAAGCAGAAAATGGGTCCACCACTTATCGAACATCCGTGACTGCTTATTTCATATACTCGCAGCTACTGTCGTCGCGATGCCTTATGCTCTATCCGTCGCCTCACGTTGAACTATGACGTGGTGTGAAAGGATCCGTTTAATATGGGTCTATAAATTGACACATTAAACACTAATTAAAATTGTTACAGTCGTTCATGCCTGGTGTGATTGTTATAAAGACACTACATTGAAGTAGGACCCATTATTTCTACCGCCTACTGTTCATGACCGGCTCCATATTACTGTATTTGAATAAATTTAAGGGAAAACAATGACGGAAATAAATAGAATCTAATATTAATCTGGTAGATACCGAATAATCAAACCCTGAATCTCGGTGTCGATCCCTGTCTCCGAGCGCAGAAAAGACTCGCTGTTATCCATCGGTGTGTGTATGTATGGTAGTAACTAATTTCAAGGAGCAGGCTCCTTCGGCAGATGCTAATAATTGTACCCATGCTAGTCAAGAAATTCCCGGCATTTTATGCTACCGGAAGTTTCATTGTCGTGTTTACAAGACCCTGCCACTTTCGGACATAATTTGACAAAAAATAAGTGCGTAATGTGCTCTTACGACTTTAAAGTGACAAACACACAAATATTTGGCTGTTTTTAAAAGTGCGTTCCATAATGCTTAATATTCTATCGACTCCTTAAGAACATCGGCAATTCAAGAATTGTAACCACAGCTGACTTTTTGCCTCTTCCCTTTCCTGCATGAACAATGACTGTGATGCAGGTGCAGCAGCAGAAGATACTGTACATGGAAATATTTCAGAATCAAATTTAAATGCACTTGACTATTGTACGTTGTATATAGCGGTGTTGACCAAATAAAATACACCTCTTCTTTTTAGTGTTCGGTGTTAAAAATGATAAATAAAGCACTATAATTTATCTTCATTACGAAACACATTTTTGGGGATTATAGTCACTGATACTCTAACTTGAATGTAGTTTATTTTATTTGATTTTGTTTGTTAGTAAATTCAGACGTGCTTATAATATCAATATTTTGCTTTAAAAATAACACAAAGTAATAAATTTTCAGATGGTGTATTCAAGTATTTCATTACGAGATATAATTTCATGTATACATCCACACGAATATAGAAGGGGGATAGTTATTCACTTCACCCGCGATTGTCCAAACACTGAATGAAATACAAAACCTTTCAGGAATTTTAAATAAGTAACAGTGCTTTGAGTGAACAAAGCGTAAGATAAAATATTTGTAGCTGTAGTTATCTGTGAAAATTTTATCTCTTCCTGAGTTTGTTTCATCGACAACGGTACTGTGTGACCATGCGTATCTTACACTTATTTGTATCAAGGTTTCCTGGCTGAGTAACGGGCAGTGTTTCAAGGTTCCTCACAGTATCAATAAGCATTTAGATTATGTCGGTCTAATTTAACACAACACAATAAATATTTTGGGGCCGCGGTGGCGCAGTTGGTTGAGGCACTGCGCTACAAACTGGAAGGTCGCGAGTTCGATTCCCGATGGTGTCACTGGATTTTTTCATTTTTTCATTGACATAATCCTTTCGGTCGCACTATGGACCTGGGGTCGACTCAGCCTCTAACAGAAATGCGTACCAGGAATATTTCCTGGGGGGTAAACGCGGCCGGTGCCGACAACCTTACCACCTTCATGTGCCGATTGTCTAGAAATCTGTAACCCTAAGGGCTTGTCCAGGCCTGTAATTGGATTGCTTTACTTTACAATAAATAGTTTTCGCGGTTACCCTTCGTCCATTCAGAAGCTAAATTCCAGAAAGTATTTTAGGAACGAAACAAATTTACAGTATAAATATAACTTGCATTGAAGTTATCTTCATTGCAGTCATGATTACTTGTTACGAAAGTTACTCAAAACCTTACAGTTTCGCTTTCACATCAGCGTACATCCTCATCCATTTATGTCCTGGCTCCTACATGCTGTCCATGGCCTTGTATTAAATGGAAAAAATACGAAGTTTCAGTAAATGGATCTGTTTCCTCCATCAGGTGAAGGCGGAGGAAGACACCAACAGAGTCTGTTCCGACAGGAAGAGCTGTTCGCATTCACCGTCAGGACATTCAGAATAGCTCTTCCTGTGAAGTGCAGCCCTGTGTTTGTTTCCCCATACTTTTACCTTAAGACGGGAAGAGATCCAAGTACTGAAACCGTGTGTTCTTTTTTGGAATAGGAGTCGCAATATAGTTATCATAAATACAGTTTCATTTTCCAAGTGTTAGGGAAAGTGATGATGAGATGGGCGGGATGTCTGGTAGTTACATGGGAGAAGAGAAACGCATGAAGTGTTTTAGTGGAAGAACTAAATGAAAGAGACCACTTGGAAGATCTTGGCTTAGATGTGAGTTTGATATTAGAATGGATAAAATAGGAGGAGGACGTGGACTGGATTCATGTGGTTAAGGGTGTCGACAAGTGAAGATTTTTGTATGCACGGTAATGAACATAAATTCGGGTGATTTCTTGTCTAGGTGAGGAAGCATTAGCTTCTCAAAAAGACTGTTCTCCACATTACAGAACACACACCGTCTCCATTACAAAGACCGGATATTTAATTCTGTGTAAGAAAATCGTCACTGTTTATTCTGAGCGAAGTAGCAAACGTACTAATACAAGCTTTAGGAAAATGCATGATTTCTCAATTTTAGAGTAGTTGGTGTGTGTGTAGTTATCGCTGTGACTTAAAGTGTTGAAATATTCTGCTTAGTGTGTTTAGCTTTCTAATAACGTATTCGCGTCCACAATAAAAGAACGTAAAGATTAATTATATATATACATATATATATATATATTTGCAAAGAAAGCGTTTGGAAAACACGTGTAGTCAACTTGGAGTACATTTTTCTATTCTCTTGAGTATCTGACTATCGCTGACAGACTGGTGGTCTCTTTGCCCTGGTATTCCTGCAAGAACTGATTACCCTAGCTCCTCTAGAAACCCTTATTAGCTTCCTGTAAACCCAGACGTGATGTACGTCTTAAAACTCAGAAATGTTCCGAGACGTCTCGCAGTCCTAACTGTATAGTATTTACAGTAAATAACACTTGGGCGTTGAATTATGATTTTACCTATCGAAAGAGAGAGAGATAGAGAGAGAGAGAGGCTGTCAAGCTAATTCACGTGGGTAACCGACCTCGAACAATTGAGCCTGCTGCAAGTGGTTCAGACAACAAACGCAGTGAAATCCTTTGTACTCGGCACCTCATTCATGAACGAACAACTACCAGCCATTATTTAGTCAGAATCCGATGCTAAAGACTCCAAAACAAAACATGAAAAGATCAAGTCAATCTGTTTCATTACATCCTACACACCAGTGAACTACTTGAATTCCAGAAAATGGACTTCATAAAAAGGCAGTGGTTGTTCTATTTAAAAAAGAATATAATGATTAGTCTACTGACTGGACAACCGACGAATGGCTTTTTGTTTCCAGACAGGGGCAAGAAATGTTTCTCATTTTCCAAAAGGCGCAGACCGGCT
Organism: Coptotermes formosanus; assembly: GCA_013340265.1. Lineage (NCBI taxonomy): Eukaryota > Metazoa > Arthropoda > Insecta > Blattodea > Rhinotermitidae > Coptotermes > Coptotermes formosanus. The sequence continues at coordinate 9,552 of BLKM01010535.1, forward strand.
GTGGGAGCTCACCAGTCGTATTATTCAAAGGAGAACCGGAACTCTTTCCCATGGGGTAAAGTGGCCGTGGCGTGAAGCTTATCATTCACGTCTATTTAGTGACAATGCTCAGAACGGGTGGAGCTATACCTCCCTTTCCCCTTATGTCTTCATGGCATGTATACTTACAACTTTACCTTTATCTTGCACAGTTTTATATTTTAATGACGAGCCCTTCTTATGGTCAGCGATAGTTGCATAATAAAAGCTTGAGTACACAATGAATAATTTAAATTACATGGTAAAAAATCTAAAATCTAAATTTTTTATTAAAGTATTTCTTTAAATATCATTTATGAAGTAAATATTATGATTACAGAGCCTACGAAGAGATAAACTTGTTTCTTTCTTTTTTATCTATTCGCCTGTATGTGGTTCTAAATCGTTTTGTTATAAAATCTTAATACATTTTCTAGTATTACATGACCTCTATCAGTGTCATTTTGTCTATAATTTGTTGCGTCGTTAAATTTGCTTCTCCTTTTCTCATTAATATTTATATAGTATCATACTCATGTAGTAACTTTTTGTTTAATCTTCTTATGTTTGTAAAATAAACCGTTTAGTTTTAGTTCACTGACGAACAAATGTCGAGGCATACCTGTACGACTTCGTGCGTACCAATGGGCCCAGCAACTGGTTGATGCAATTTGCTAGTACAAAAGTCGGGTTTGACTTGCTTTATCTACAGTTGAAGCTCTTTGTGTTGTCACTGTATATTCCAAATGCCGCAGTTTGGGCTTCTGGAGTCTTAAATTCAAATGGCAGTAAATGTCGAGTTTATTTTTTCAGTCTTTTCAAATTGTGTTACATCTGTATAAGTCATAGTAAAACAATCGTTTCTCAATTTTTTCTGGCCCGTCATTTATTATTATTACTACTACTACTACTACTACTACTACTACTACTACTACTACTACTATTATTTCCTTTTTACCTGTGCTGCCATTTTAATTGGCAATTACACTGAGTACGCACGCAGATGAATAAACATTTGAGTTGAAAATTCTTATTATTTGCTTACTATCAGTATCAGTATTTTAGAATAGGTAGCGTCAGATGGAAGGATGACTGGTACATAATGAACTGTAAAGGATGCGGAAGGAAGCGTCCCTGATGTGCTTGAGGTACACGTCCCGAATTTTTCTGGAGGTCATGAGAAACACTACAAAACGTCTTGGGACAGCTGGAGTCTAAGCCAAGAATGGCACTCAACACCTTTTGAATGTACGTGACAAGCGAAGTTGGCGATATAGCTTCAGCTAAGTTGCTCGGATGTGCCGATCAGAATTCTTCCTGCAGATGGAAGGCTCTGTGTTAGACACAGATTGCTTCTGCAGGCATCATTTTTGCCTGAACTGCCCAACTGAATGTTCCTTCTTTCCACGCATATTCTTGTTTTCACACTTTTCGTTACTGATAAATCGAATTACTAGGTATCTAGTGACGTTACCTTTTTATCTGAGCTAACGTATTTTACCAGCAGCGTAAGTTCTGGTATGCTTGTCATCATAGCCGGCTTGTCTGCGCGGGAATTACAACACGCGCAGTACAAAAACGGCGTCCTCCTGGTTTTATCACTGCCGAAATTCAAAGACTGCTTCTTTATCATGCTCAGTGGATTCTTGAAGTTTTTTCTAGTTGAAATGAGTCGGCCGTTTTCTTTTATGTGGGACACTTTTGAGAATGAGTTGCCACTTTGCATCCCCCATGTCACCGTGTAAGGAGCACGATTATTATAGGGCGAGTGTAAGAGTCCACAGTATTTCGTGACAAAATTCTAAACATTATATTTAAAAGAGATATCCATTAAGATTATCGCATCTTGGGGATACATTTAAATGCCTTACTCGTAGGACATGATGTTTTTCGACGTCAGCAAACTGCATTATAACTTGGGTAATCTCACAATCACACTCTGCGCAAAGTAGACACTAGGAGGGTCCATTTAAGTACTTCGCTCTTGTCTGTGGTTATGTATGCTACTTACTGAAATTAACTTCTTTTATCAGGCGTGAAATTGTATTAACATTACATCATTCATAAGCGTTATCTTAATGTTATTTCCATGTCTTGCCGAAACAAAATTAAATGTAAAATAGAGCCTCCTTTATAATGTAGTACTTCAGCATTCTGTTTACACACAGCTTAATATACATAAAGTCACGTGGTCGTATCCTGCTTGCTTTCAACACCTGGTTAAATATATAAAATGTCTTCCCCCCCCCCCCCCCCCGTCCTTCCTCGCTTCGTAAAAATAAAAATCGTATAAATGAATGAAGATTAGGTTCGTTCCAGTCGAGTTTTTTGACGCAACAAATAACACAGCGCAATGGCATGTTATATACTCTACGGTAGCGTGCTGAACAAAAGGGCACGGGGAGAATTTAGGATTGTTTCTGTACATGTCTCCAAATAAATTCTTTGTCTGAGACTCACAATTACGGTCTTCGGAATGAGACGTCGATTAAGTTGGTAGACAGTAGCACAGTTGCTAGGGAGTAAGTGCCTCCATCTTCAGAGTGTAAGAGAAGCAGCTAATCGTCTATACTGAATGTGGGGGCATTATACTCCTCCGAAACTTGGAGATTTATCTACCAAACTACACAAAGCCTCACAGTCTGCAAGAAATACACTTGTCATTCAGAGCCGTGAGAACCGCAAGTCTTCGTCTGTCTGTCTCTCTATCTGTCTGTCCGTCTGTCTGTCTGTCTATATGTCTGTCCGTCTGTCTGTCTGTCTGTCCGTCCGTCCGTCTCTCTGTCTCTCTGTCTGTCCGTCTGTCTGTCTGTCTCCGTCTGTCCGTCTGTCTCTATCTGTCTGTCCGTCCGTCTGTCTGTCTCTCTGTCTGTCCGTCCGTCTGTCCGCCCGTCTGTCTGTCTCTCTGTCTGTCTGTCTCTCCGTCCGTCCGTCCGTCTGTCTGTCTGTCTGTCTGTCCGTCCGTCTGTCTGTCTGTCTGTCTGTCCGTCCGTCTGTCTGTCTGTCCGTCCGTCTGTCTGTCTGTCCGTCTGTCTGTCTGTCCGTCTGTCTGTCTCTCTATCTGTCTGTCTGTCTGTCTGTCTGTCTGTCCGTCCGTCTGTCTGTCTGTCTCTTCACAGAATATAGGCCTATGTCAGGTAAATGCTTAGAGCGAGGCGCACAGAATTTCATGTCACCATGCACAGAAAGAAGACATATTTCGTGGCTCCGCGTAAAACGCCATATATCTGTATCATATTCTAGCAGGTTGTAGTCACACAGGCTACTCACGAAATTAAATCCGATTATTTATCTCATCTTTCCTAAATTTTTAATCTACGTCATTCCGTCCCGCTCTCAGTCCACACAAAACCCTCTTTCCCACAAGTCTCCCTTCCGGGCAGATGTGTAGCTCGGTCATTGCAAGCCCACTAATAGGCTACAGGCTGGAGTACCGGTGATCTCTCAAAAGTCCAAACCAATTTTGAAACTCGCCTAACTTCCGGGCCTCTGTCCCCAAGGTAAAGTAGCCGGAACTTGAACCTGACTACTTGTTTGTGGAATTTAAGGAGACCTAGAAACCACATACCTTTGTGTGTTTTTATGTGTGTGCCATGACGCTTAGCTTTAATTTTTCCGTTATGTATGTTCTTCGCTTTATTTATAACTCCCCCACTCTTCATTAACAGTCTCGTAAAAGAGTCCCACCGCCGATTGTGCTTTTATTTGGTAGGCCAATGTTTCGCGTTTATGAAATGACGTCAAAGTGGGAACTCAAATAAGTATGAAATATTTTTGCCATTTTAAAAACAATATCTAGAATTTCTAAAATCATTTAAACACAATAAGCATTTGGCCTTGAGACATTCACGAATTTATGTAATAGCATTTTTTTTCGAAACAAATTTTTTACGAAGTCGATTAATAACAACTAGCAGTGCTTAGCTGTGTTTCTGTGCCATTGATTCTAACATACTGTTGGGAATTGTGACTGTACCTACATACAAGTATAGTGCAACCCTTGCCTTCGTGAGGAACTGTTTGGGAAGCCTAGGAATAGATCAGAGGGTGATATTAAAGTACGCAACTAAGTCCACGGGGCTGAGTCCTTCTTCAGTAGCTAATGTTTCAGCAGCTAGTCAACAAATTCCTCGCGTTTTATGTTCCCAGAACCTCACCACTTGTCGTTACCATGAGCACCATCAATCCGGTCCACGGGCTGGCATCCTATGTTTGGAAGATTAAGGGTGATATTAAAATGGAATAAATTAATATATCTCGTGATATGGCCCAGTGGTGGGTTCTTTTCAAGCAGGTAATGCACATATGGATTTACTAATGTGGAGAGCGAATATTAACTGCTAAAGAAATATTTAAATCTACCTGTGTTGAAATTATCTTCAGGTATGTGCATCCGAATTTTGATAGGAGAGTTAGCTGGAGATGTTGGACGTAATGTTGAATATTGACACTTTGATTGTCTCGTTTGTAATGCAGAGAAAATGCTCTCACCAACAAGAAATGAGTTTTAAATGCTAACCATTTCCCCTTAAATGCAATGGTTCTCTTCCCCCTCTGTCCTGGGTTAAAAATGCAGCCTCAATGTTTAAACAGTACACACTCTTCACTCTTCCCCCACTTATGTTCGTAAACATAACAGCAAATTTACTTTGCAGTATAACATGTTTCTCACCCTCTAGATGCATGCGATACTTCCGAAGGTCTCCGGTTTCGTTTGCTTTGCCAGCCTGTCCGAAATGTAGTCATAGTGACGTCACGTATATGTCAGTCACGTCATGAAATACTCCGATGACGATCACAGGTTACTGTTCAGCGCTGAAGCGACACTGGGGCAGGCTGTGGCTCGTTTGGTTGAGGCATTGCACTACAAACCGGGAGATCGCGGGTGCGATTCCCGATGTGTCATTGGAATTTCTCATTGACATAATCCTTTCGGTCGCACTATGGCCCTGGGGTCGACTCAGCATCTAATAGAAATGAGTACCAGGAATATTTCTTGGGGTTAAAGCGGCCGGTGCGTGGGACTGACAACCTTACCACCTTCATTTGCCGATTGTCTAAAATCTGGGAGCCTCAACGTGCTGGAACCCTAAGGGCCTGTCCAGGCCTGTAATGGGATTGTTCAAGCGACATTAAGGGCAACCTCCAATTTGTAGGAGGGTCAGTCAGAAAATAAATTTAAAAAGCGTGTGGCTGCTTTCAGTTCTTTATTTTCGGCCCCAGGTAGAAATCTTCACAATTAATTGTACTGCCATCCAAGTATTTTCCCACATAACCGTCACGGAAACTGAAGAATTTGTCCTACTGTGGGAGGAGCAGCTACCTTCCTGTTGGTGGAAGTCCATGTCGTGTCATAAGCTCTCGCGTTACAACTGTTTAGACCTTGCTATCATCTTTAAATTTTTGACTAAAACTTTGCGTCGGGGCCGAAAACAAAAGGGTGCCGCTCCGCAGCGAATTCTCCTCATGTAACCACAGCTATGCAGCAGGCTTTTTAGTTACTGTATTATAGGCCGTGATGACTCAATTTCTCATACACACCAAATACTGTAATCAAGTTACAAAACATATGGTCTTCCCCTTTGTTGTCTTATTATTACAAATATTTTTTCAAAGAATTTTAATGTTTCATAAGTTTAAAGTGTTGTGCTTGAAATTAATATGACTACTGGGCAGAGATCTCTGGAATAGTACATGTCCCGCAGATGTCCAACGAATCATTTGCCTTTTATATAATCCAAATCTTCCACCACTGATGTTTAAATCAGTCACTTGACAACCTACTGTTTTAAGACTTTTAAATTATTTTTATATTCACAGCTACCAAGAGGTCTTTACCCTTCAGGTTTCCCGACAGTAAGATATCTTGAGCGTTTATCCACTATGGTTATTAAGTATCCTTTACATCTTATCGCCATTTATTTTATCATGCACTATCATTTGAAATTCCCTGAAAATTACCGTTGGAATCCCGCTGACATCGCAGTCCTGGTTGCAATATAATCGGTTCGGAATTCGTATACCTGCTATAGGAATACTGCAGGTTATTAATTAATGTAGATAGCACGAAAATAATAACGATTAATATAATTCAGAAATGTGATACTAGTCACGAATATTCTAAATGTGATAAGCCAGCACATAATAACAACGTATGGGTGAGTAGAGGTAGAGCTCCATGCATTCTTAACGTTTGGTTTTGACGATGGTAAATGATGATCTTCACCCTCTAGTTCTTTACCCTCAGTGGGAAGTACACGAAAGTGGTCAAAAAATAAGTTTACATGACGTGTAATTTTGTAACTACATGAAGTATACTGATTGTGATTACATCAGGGGCAATCGCAGCCCAGTGTTTATCGTCTGTTTTGAGGCCTGAAGCAAAATCTTGGAGACCACACACTGAAATGTGATCGCAGGCTGGACACAGGTGTAACGGGACTGCTGAAAACACAGGACATGGACGTCTATGGACAGGGAAAGAAAGCTTACCCCACGATATGATATATGTCTCAAGAGAGGTGGGGCTAAGGGAGAAGTGGCGGGATAGCAGTACAATTAGATCTGAACTGCTTTTACTGGGGGGTGAAAAGGAAGAACACATGTAAACTTGTGACAGACACTCATTTAGTCCTGCAGGCCTGCAGACGGAAAAGTTCTGAATGAAGTTGTGACTGGAAATATTTAAGCTTTGCTACGTAGCAGCGAATACGTGATAGGCAGGCCTAAGCTCTTGTTCTGTGGTAGGGAACACTTCATGAGTCCCACTCTGCCGCTACATGGTGATATTATTTTCAGGGCAGTGTGGGGCCAAAGGCGCATTATCTCGGCGACATCACTTGTCACACAAAGGCTGAAATAGGAGACATTACCGACACTGGGTCCTACTGCAGAATTGGTAGGAGATATCCATTGTCCAGAAAATGTGTGTTTTTTTTTTCAGGGTTGAAAGAACACAACTTATTGTGTTAGTTGATGAGAGATACAGAGGTTCAAATTTATAGACTCGAGCTCCCGAGTATGAATATATAAATGTGTTCGAATATGACTCAGGTAGGTTTTACACTCAAAATTTTAAAGCCCGTAAGACGTTGAAGTGCCCGCAAACTTGAACACATCCTCACGAAAGAGCGTATACAAATGTAATGATATGACAAAATATATTTCCCAGTGATGGTGACGCTCAAGTGCACTGAAAAGTGCATATGCCATAGTAAAGGTTATGACACATATACGTGCTCAAGATTAGTGGTACTCTTATAATAAATTCAGTGATTCTACCTCATGATATGTAGAACGTAAAATTAGATGCGTTGTTACAAATTATCTACATAATGACACGGAGTTACATCCGAGAAAATCACAGAGTAGACTTTCCCTGCCGTTATAAGCTCAAATCTCAGTTTACACTCTGAAATACTTTAGAATGCACAATGACTTTTAACCGTAATTGCAAAGGCAGTTTACCGGAAGTATTTGGCTGCATGGAGTTCATGACATTGAGCTAGGCTGCATAAGCTTGTTATGGGAAATAACGTCTTTCAATTTGGTTCGGGCTTTTAATTTTCTACATTTCACAGACCAATGCCCGCTGCAAATATTTGCCGATGATTGAAATACGTAGTTCACTTACTGGACTACAAACTTGAGCCGTGATAGCTCAGTCTGATCAGTGGCTAGGCTATTGGCTGAAGTTTCCTTCCTAATTTTTATTTATTTATTTATTAGTTGAGCCAAGTGTACACAACATTACAGTAGAAGACATGTATTGTTGCGCCTGGTAACACCAGGTTTTTTGCAGTGTGCAGCCTATTCAACCTTAATAACCAGAAAGAAACAGACATCGCTAATCTACTTGCGCTAGTCTGCTAGTAATTACACCCGCTGTAATACAGCCCCTTCTTGTCGTGATTTTCTCGTGTGGTGCTCCCATTTACATCTGACTTTATACAAAAATATGCCTAATTGCCCTTCCTTATTTACTGGACTACAGTTGTTTTCTAGGATTACTTGCACAGACTTTGTGACACTTTTGATAGACTGAGTTTCAAATATTTGAATTTTATTCAGCCAGTGGAATATAAAAGTGTCAGTGAGCTACGGTGCTGCAGAAGATCCAAAATTGGTCATTTTTATAGTCTAGAAGTTACGATATTTTCTGCTGTTGGCTAATAACGTTCATTTTATTTCGTTTTATTTTATTGGTTTTTTTAAAAGTGAACTCGTCCCCTGTCGTTGAGATATTTCTTTCTATACGTGTGGCCATATGAGAAGAATGATAAATGTAAATTCCACATATATCGTAACAAAACAACATTAATCTACTAATGATAAGCATCACCAGAGCCCAATCACCGATCCTCTTCACATTACACTAAAACCCTGTCATGAACATTAGATCTGTAATGGAGATGACAACTCAACTGCAATGCGCATCTCATATACACGGACATGCAGTTTTCATGAACATGCCACCGCCATTGACTGTTGCAAATGCATAGAACCTTTGAATTCATGCATGCAGTGTGACACAAAATTCAATTTCTGTCACGTTTCGTTATTGCGTGTGGAATATCGCTAAGCTTGTCTGTCACACTGGCTTAGTCACTGTCTCTTTCTCTCTGGGATAATGTTACTACAACAGGATGACGTATGCGACAGACTGAGGAGCTCAACGGATAATTGAAGCGACTCGATTAATCGGATTATCGTTTATCAGGCTCCCTAATATCCTGCACTGTGGACTCAATTTGAGGTGATTTATTGCTAATCATCATGGTTGATTCAATCTCCATCCCCATCGTTTCAGATTTCATATGTATCTGTGTATCATGTCCTTGTGTTACTGTGTGGTGCTTAACACCATTCTAACTGCATAAGACTGGTAAGATTTAAATGTCGGGAGCTCTATTGTGACCACTGTGATATGGTTCATGTTAATGAAAAGCGAAAGGGTTATACCCGTGGAGTCGTGCTACTGTAGGAACAGACACACTTTTCCTTTCAAAAGACCACTTGCAAAATTGGACTTTGCCGGTGGGTCACCCGCAGAAAACTCTTCTTTAGTTTCCATGTGTTACCTTCTTTAGTAGCCTATTGCAAATTACTCTAAAGCATTACGTTATAATACATTGCCACGGGAACGCAGTCGGTGTAGCGACTACGCCACGGTCCGTGGTTCAAATCCCGGTAGGGACAACAGATTTTTCTCTTCTCCAAAGTCCAGACCGGCAGTGGGGCCCACCCAACCGCCTGTTCATTGAATATTGAGGTTCCTTCGCGGGGCGTAAAATTAACCGCTCACCTGCATCTAGAGCCGAGGTTAATAATGAATTAAGCTCTGCCTCTACTCACCCTATGTGCCTTATTTTATACTGCACTAACCACTGAGTGTGTGCGGTTTTCCACGTGTGCCTATTTCTACAAATATTTGTATTTCGGTTTATGTGTTGGCGTTTTTTAGTTTATACAAGAGAGAAAAAAAGTTGGTAGCATTAGCTTGCACATTTGCACTGGGCCGAAAACAAGGCTGTAGTGACATCTGAAGCCATTTTTATATTATCCAAATAATCTGTGTGTTCAGAGCTTATTAAAAATTATTTTATATTTATGATCTTATCTTGCTGCATGTAGCCTGTGTTTAACAAGGGTCCAGACAGACCAAATTCTGCTCCACGTTTACACAGACCACAGTTTCTCTAAACCCACGATTTCACATAAGGCTAGCCGTGATTTTTCAACATTAGCCTCTCTCAGACTGTAATATTTAAATTTGTCGTAAATGATACTTATAGTAAAGCAAACGTTTGACTGCTCAAGAAAATTATTCTCTGAATATAATTATTTCAGATACTTTACTGTCAGTTGGTGTTATGGCTCTGAGATCCGTGCAGTTTTATCACTCAGCTGAACAAAGGAATTTTCAGAAAGTAGCTAACTCAGCGCAATAACGTATTGATAGCAGTTTAAGCATTCAAAACCCAGTGGTATAACGTTACGAAATCTGCATTTTGCCAACACCGTGTGTGTAATTGTTGGTATCATTCTCACGTGAACACCGATTATTTAGATAGCAACATTAAGAGACTGGTCCTTATGAAAGGACATTCAGACTGCCGCTGCTTGGGCTTGGGTCTCTGTTTTCTCCCTGAATGTGGACGGTTCCACGAGCCTCAGCCTAACCAATGCAACCTACCTTCAACTGCCCTGGGCTTGGGTGATGCGGCTCTGAGGTTGTGCTTCAAAAATAGGCTCGCCAAGACGGAAAGACTCGCCCCGAATGCCACGGGCATATGCATCATTGCGAGCACAGACACACCTAGTGTGGACGCACATAAAAAGAGGCGGCTGTGATTTCTGTGAGGAACGAATTAATGATTTTATATATATATATATATATATACCTATATATATATATATATATATATACCGAATGTCGGTCTTTAAAAGGATACTCTTTCCTGATAAAAACGTAACCATATTTCAAAGACTTTACGAGTATACCAAATTTTGACTTACTTTATATTTCATCAGCTAACTAGACAACTCAGGCGTCTTTCTGAGACGCCAATAGCCGTTCAGTTCATCAGGAAATTCCTAGCCTGTAATGTATGCAAGGTGGTCATTACCGTTACCGATATGCTAGACATTTAAAATATTAAAAATAAAGCATGATGGCAGACCTAGCCCGGCCAGATGCTGCACACGGACTCCCCCCCCCCCCCCGCCACGTACACACAAAGGATTAATAAGCCCCTTTCCCTTTCATAAAAATATCTTTTTAAATTAAACGTAAAAAGAGCCAGTTCCTGTACTCACTTCCGAGGCCTATCTTGAGCCTCACATGTTCTAGCCACGACTTCATTGTCTCTTTCTTTAAGCCCGATGTTATCATCATCATCATCATCATCGTTGTCATCATCATCATCATCATCATCATCATCACAGTATTATCCACCCCTTGCTGCCCAAATCTTATCAACTGTTCTCTTTTCTGCAGTGGCTGCAAATAAAGTTCTGTATGTAATTCTAATATCTCTTATACATGCTGCATGTCCCCACCCGTTTGATCCTCCACTCTAATAAAGTCTGAAAAAAAAAGTACAAATTGTGAGGCTTTATTGTGCTTTTACGAAATGACGAAACTAATTCAGCTGGCAAACGCAGCGCAACTGCTTTCAACAGCCACCATCCGGGTCCAGAACTCTCCTCCACGTATTTTAGCGAAACGTGTCCAATCGTCAGTGCCGAATGTGAAGTGCGCCGGTTTCTGGAAACTTAGCTTCCGTTTGAATGGTGTGCATGCACTTACAGCATCAGTTGTAATACATCTAACTCTTCTTGCAACCAGATGCCTCTTCCCAAAGCTATTGTATAGGAGACAAGCTTGACGTGGGTCCCCACGGTCACAGGGTCACTGTTCCGAGTCATTAGCCACCATTTGCCTGCCATTAATGCGTTGCCATCTTCATCTATGTTGCCAAATTTCATATCACAGTTTACACTAAGGATCATGAGCACATTTTGTTCAAGTGTTGTTTATGAACGTGTAGGCCTGTGTAAGGGGAGAAAGTAACAAGAAAGATAGGAATTCCAGGCAGCTATTATGCAGCCTGCTTTAACACAGTACAGGGCTTACACAGTTTCGTCAGAGCTATTTTGTTAGAGATTCTGCTTCTTCACATTTTTTAAACGCGATTTGTGTTCTAGCCCTATAAAGTAATATCTTCAATGTTGTCTTACAGTTGATAAGTTAATGCATGTTAAGAATCCAACAAGTAAATTCAGTTTCATTTAGACTGGAGTAACGACTCGGCTCGTCAGCAGACTGCGAAGAAACGAAAGCATTATGAAATGTGTATTTTCGCATTGCTTGCGATCGTAATATTTGCGTGTGAATTACAGAAAACTCTTTCAAACTGTAGCTCGCAGGCAACATGTTGCCCGCGACACAGTGTTATGTTTCCCGCAGGGACCTTTGAAGTGAGAAAAGGTCTTTCAACCCTTTGCCTGGCAAAGCCAAGTTGGGAAGCCGAAGAAATTTTGAAGACTTATGAGCTGTTTATTTATGAAGACTTACATTGCTGTTCTAATTAATTCTGTAAAGGGGTGCTAAAATAGCCACACCATAGCCTAGGTTGTGAATTGCATTCGTGTAAGTTTTTCCTGTTATTTCCAGTATAGTTAAAATTTGAGTGCACATGATATACAGAAAAATAAATAGATAAATGTATACGTGTACTTCTTCATTCTTCGTTCTGTGTATTGAATTTCATGTTGCACGCATGCAGACCAGATATTGCGTAGGTTGGGCACCGCATGAAAGGTTGATCAGGCCTGAAATAGATTATTATTTACTTCTTTGTGGAAATAAGTTTTATATAAAGAAAGCTGTGTCAGTTGTAAATTTGTTCGAAGTAAACTGAACGTTTTGTAACTGCCCACTTATTGAACTAAATTACACTTTGTACACATTACCATCACTATCAGCTTCTGGTTTGGGCCTTCAGTTTCCTTCCGTCCTACAACATAGGCTCTTCGCCCCCAAAGGGCGTCCCTTGCGTCGTCTTACTTTGGGCACGTAATTTACAAATTTTACAGGCCTTATTATCGCTACATGATTGAGCTTTATAACACTTCTCAAAATTCTAGTTTGAATGAATCATTATTTGTAGTTTTTATACTGAAACCTAAGTGGAATTTGCTTACCTGACCACATTCATTCATATTGCGCAAGCTAATTACCTTTGTACGACATGTACTTTTTAAGATCCATCTCCGTAGAGACAATGCAATAACCGTGAATCAAATACGGTGCTCTTACATCACAACTTCATGCGTCCGTTGTGTTCTTAATACTAACGGCAAGAAATTGGAAACACAAAGTGTGAGTGCTTGAACTTCCCTAATAGTTTTCTCGAAAGTCTTCCATTTGGTTAAAACGAAGCCAGGGAAGTACAGAAATCCACAGACATGCAGGTGATAGACTTTTCTTTTCTTATACGTAGTGACTATGGTAAAGTGATAAGGGATAGCTGCGTACGAAAGTTTTGGATGTGTACCCTTACCACATTTGACTTTAACCACATTTTTCTGAATTCCCATCGGTTATTTACAGAACACACCTTTCGCTCCCCCTGCTCACTATCTAATTACATTTGAAGGGCCACAGTTTCTTGACCATACAAAGGTAGCTTAGCCATTAGTTCCTTCTTTGACCGCTGACACATCGCACATATTTCTACTAATAACGAAGCCCGTTGAAATTCAGCGAGAAATAATTTATTTATTTTCTTTACTGTCCATTTCCTTTTATATATTCTCCGTTAAGCAGCAAATAACGTTACACCTGTCTTCTTCAGGTGTGGGTTTATAATGTAATTGCAAAAGAAAAGCTGCCACCCGTGTGCGCCTTTCTCATGTTAGAGTTTGCTTAGGCCTTTTAAAGATGTTAAATTACACACGTAGTCAGGTAACACATACATGTAGTTAGTTTTGAGTGTGATATTTAATGACGCTGCCAATTTTTGATATTATGTAGCGCCGGCACTATGTAAGTGAATGTGTATGCAATATTGATGGAATGATAAATAACAGGGAAGAGCCGAAGTAGGCGGTGCGAAAGCCTGTCCCTGTAACATTTCTCTCTACCACTTACCCGACATGGACTGGCCTGACCCAGTAGCCATGCCCACGCGGCGAGTAGTTATAAACAGTACCCTATGTCGTACACACACAGACACGCACATATATATGTATATATATGTGCGTGTGTGTGTGTGTGTGTGTATACGTATATATATATATAGAGAGAGAGAGAGACAGAGGACATATATACACACGCTGCAGACAATGGGCAACAGCCAAGCAAAATGTGGTGTAATGAATCGGACATAATCAATGTCCTTCAAAGAATAAATTTCTCTCTTTCTCTGTATTGATTGAAGTTCCATTTTCTTCAGTTCCACCGCTTGGGGAACACTGGTACATAGCGCGATGAATTCTAGGCTATTTGAATGCTCCCTGATTCAATTCCAGGGGCTGTAGCGGTACCTGCACACACACTGGTCCTGGAGGCGGGTGGAGTCGATTGAAAACGTGGCCTGAATAATGGATTGAGATAAACAGAGGAACCTGGGGGCGCCTCTGTGACGAGGCGAGGTGCAGGATTGATTTCTCTTGTAGCGGCATGGTGCCTAGATATAACGCTGTATGTCAGCAGCACCTAAACGGAACTCCTTACCCTGTGTTTCAGAAAGGTGCAAACACGATGTGGGTGTAAGACACACTGAAAACATTCCTTACCGAGTGACTTGGCTTAAGTGTTAAAGCTTTTGGCTTGCATTTGGGAGGTTCGTGGTTTGTATCCCGACCAGCAGGAATTAGAAATATTTTATTATATAGAAAAACTTAAACGAGATTAGAACCTCTCAGGCCATATTAAATACTATAGATGAAATTCAGCTTTCATTAATGAAAATAATTGATGTGTACTGGCAAAAACCTAGTGTTACCAGCTACATCCATAAATATACGGGCCTACATAGAACTAAACTAATAAATTTGATTTGCTTTCTCGACCAGAACGCAAATTATACCGGCTGGGGTAGTGTGTGTTTTTCGTCAGTCTGTCCAGGCAAATGATAGGATAGTAACTCTATCTATGCAAGGGTCGCTTCTTTCCACGTCCAGTCCAATTACTTTCTCCCTAATTACTCTCGGATCCTATACAGCCTGAGATTTTGATAACATATTGTATAAACTAAAATAAAAAAAGATACCTCATGCATTGATTTTGTCTCTTACATGCAATACTGAATTACGGTAATGAAAAAAATCCAACGCATTCAGACTGGCTGTAATTCCCACTCAGCTTCCTATATTACGGATACCGTGCGATAAAGCAGCCAAAGCGTAAGGCTCGCCACTCTCTCCGTATAGTGACCAAGTGAAGAATGGCTAGATCTAAAATTCCGCTCTGTTGTATACTTTAGGGCGAGCACAGGGAAGACTTTTGTCCTTTTTAAGCGTGCCTGCCGACTGTTTATCCATTTATGGTCTTAACCTTTTAAGGACTAGCGGTAACGTTACGCAGCATGCGGTTTAAATTTCAAAAATTCTACTTGGTGCCCACATTGCGTTTATGTGTTTGTGTGGATCTCAGAACAAACAGCAACTTTTTGCCTTATAAAACATTAAGAGACTGGTTTTTATAACCGAAGTGGAGTGTGTTTACAGCGCGGTACGCACTGAGTTCTTATATAAGACCGACACGCTTCGTCTTTAAATGGTTAAGGGACCTGAATTTATTGTGTGTCGGTCCGCTAAAAATCTGAGTTTTCTGATAGCTGAGTTTTAGTTAAATTATCTTTGGCACGGAAAATCCCACGTGTAAATCTACTAGGACTGCTTAAATGTGTTACATATACTATGCCGTATGTCACTGTTTACAGTATTCTTGAAGTGTCACAGCAACATAATGTGAAACCTTATGCTTTGTGTATCCTTCCTGTTGCTGAGTGGCGTACATTGTGAAGGGCTGCGTACCATTGTACGGGGCAATAAACGACTTTGTTAACTTACACACTCAGTAATACGCGTGTTAACTATAATTACAGTGATTATTCGCATCCTTACTCTGCAGAGTACACTTACATACATCGATCTGCAGCCAGCGTCTCTTATTATGTGCCAACCTTTCTAGTAATTATTCAGAATTATTCTGCCTGGTTATGGTAATGTGGGTTAATTGTCACTAATAAGCTACGAAAATTGGTTTGACAGTGCATGGTACTTAAACGCAGTGTGTGTGTGTGGGTCTAGA
The DNA here is from genome assembly GCA_013340265.1 of Coptotermes formosanus. Classification (NCBI taxonomy): domain Eukaryota; kingdom Metazoa; phylum Arthropoda; class Insecta; order Blattodea; family Rhinotermitidae; genus Coptotermes; species Coptotermes formosanus. Next base: position 25,393 of record BLKM01010535.1, read on the forward strand.
ATAATTCTCCCAAACAAATTCAATTATACCCATGGCAATATTTAAAGTGTGCCACCACTTCCCTTCACTGTCGTATTTATTTAGTGAGCATGCATAGATATAGGCATTCCGTTGTCTGAACCCAACCCCTATTTTCAATCCCATCGTTGCAAAAAGTAGTGGTAGGATTGAAAAGTGGGTGTCGCATGAAAAGAATGGGTACACATACGGTTGAGGATGTAATGTAGGGTATGCAGGGGTGTAGAGGCGGTTGGAGGGTGGGACATTGGACAGGGGAGAAGAATATAACCGCTTCTACACCCTTTCCATTTTAAAACGGTCCTCCCTGATCTCGTGTTTAGGGTTTTTCATAGGGAGGAACGTGTGGCACTCACGTGGCATTAATCATCCCCCACGATTTTCGAACCAATCGGCCGTTAGAGAGAATGGAAGCACTCTCGTTATGTTCTGTTCAACCCCTCCCCCTTTTTTCTTAACCCCCACATTACATATAACAACTCTTAAATCTCGTTAAAGTGAAAATTCTTCATTCTCATCTCATGGCTAGTCTTGATAGCTTAATGGATAAGACAGTGATGTTATCTTATGTCCTTTGTTGAATCTTCATTTGAGTAGGAACTGAAGTTACATTTCGCAACCCATATTCTAC
>BLKM01010555.1:0-30953 GCA_013340265.1 Coptotermes formosanus
CTAGTACACACGCACTCGGAGTTACTAGTACACAGGCACTCGGAGTTACTAGTACACACGCACTCGCAGTTACTAGTACACACTCACTAGGAGTTACTAGTAGACACGCACTAGGAGTTACTAGTACACACGCACTAGGAGTTTCAAGTACACATGTACTCTGAAAGTGACAAAGCCTAGGGCTTGCGACTGACATAAAGATATCCACCTTATTATTATTATTATTGGTAGTAGGAGTAGTAGTGGTGGTAGCAGCAGTAGCAGGAGTAGCAGTCTTGACACTCCTTACTTCACAGCGGTACAGCCGGTTCCCAAAACAGTACGGGTGTCAGTGACCAGGCACTTCTTATTCACAGTTCTGCCACACAGTTTCTGGCTGTGCAGCAAGCATTAAGTGTTCCTGCTGTGTGCATCAGAATGTACAGACAGGGCGGGGACTGAGCTGGTTTAAACTGCCGTGTGATATGTTCGGGGTAATACCCACTGTGGTCAGTGCCAGTGGTGTTATATTGGCCGTGTGCAGTTGCCATACCGTTATAAGCTGTTCCTTCCAGTCTGTGTGCTTCTGTAGCTTCTCTGTGATGGCGCTGTGAGGTTGTGACAGTTGGCAATTGCTACGTGTATTGACTGTGCTGCTCTGATGATCTTGTCAAGCATAACTACATCTGGCCCCTTGTTATGGACCTGTAACGGCATATTTTACGCCTGGAGTTCTGTAACACGGATTGTGGCTCGCATTTATAATACGGCATTGGTAGTCCCTGTGACAGAACACATGTGTTAGCCTTGATGGACAATACGGGCCTACTTAAACTTTTAAAGCCTAGCGGTAACTTTACGTACCACCAGGTTTAACATTAAAAAATTCTACGTGGTGCCCACATTGCGTTTATGTGTTTTGTACGGATCTCAGAACAAACAGCAACTTTTGCCTTATAAAACATTAAGAGACTGGTTTTTATAACCGAAGTGGACAGTGTTTACAGCGCGGTACGGAGAGAGTCCTTATATAAAACAGATACGCTTTGTCTTTAAAGGGTTAATTGTGACGTGGGTGTAATCGCCTTAAACTATTATTATTATTATTATTATTATTATTATTATTAGTAGTAGTAGTAGTAGTAGTACTATTTCAGTCCAGATATTAATAACAGTTGTCCAGCTGCTCGCCGATGACCACCAGTTTCACGTGGTGGACATTTCCCTCCGTATTACAAAATTTTAACATTCTATTTCCTTCGCTCTATTTTTCCCATTTACACTTCACTCCGCCTGAACGCTGTACTCAAGCAGATTTCGTATAAACTAGTATCCTATATTTTAATGCCTCATTTATATCCAAACATTTTTACCCAGTATTTCCTTTTTCCGAATTATTGTTTCCGGATAAATCAGCAATATATATAGGCCTATATACGTAATATATATTTAATATGTGTAAATATAAAGGAGAAATCCTTACTATCCAGTTCATTTCCTTTCAATAGCAATATGCAAAAGAATGCAATTTACAGTAAGTCCCTGTAACGCAATCAAGTAAGCGTACATCATTAATTGCATTTCATTGCCCCGATAACATACATACTGCTCAATTTCCTGCAGCCGGAAAGCAGAAACTAATGTAGTTATGAGCTCGCCTTCTGTCCCCATGCTGAATTTAATGCACACATCTCCCTCACATTGCGTTTTACAATTACCTTCTAGATCAGCGGCTGCAATAGAGGGATTGTTAGCTGCAGCCCCAAAATGAAGGAAACGCTTTGACGAGTAGATTTTCAAGTCCAGCACCCCTGTAATGTGTTACGGGTTAGCAGGGAGCCTGAGGGGGTTGTTTGTTGTGTGGGAACTGCAGGAGCATCTGGGATCGTAAATCACGCGCTTGTTCCCTAGGGATCAGCTCTGATCCGAACGAATCGAAAGGGCACCGCGAGGGTGTAACACAGACGTAAGTGTAAACTAAACTAAACTAAACTAAACTAAACTAAACTAAACTCCATGGAGCAGAGGCCTTCTTGAGAAGCTAACAGTTTCTCAGCTAGTCAAGAAATTCCCCGCATTTTATGGAACCCGGAGGTTCATTACCGCATTCACAAGAGCCCGCCACCTGTCCCTATCCTGAGCCAGTTCAATCCAGTCCATGCCCCTCCATCCCACTTCTTGAAGATCCATTTTAATATTATCCTCCCATCTACGCCTGGGTCTCACAAGTGATCGCCTTCCCTCAGGTCTCCCCACCAAAATCCTGCATGAACCTCTGTTTTCGACGTAAGTGTAATCACCGTATCAAAGTTGGTAGGCCTGTTGGCCCACAAATGAGGTTCTTCTACCCTGAAGGCGGAAGTAGTATTACCCTGCGACAGGTTGATATTACCCTAGTAGACTGCACCACACGAAATAAGACGGGAAGTTGGTGGCATTGAATTTTGCTGACCGGTAACTTATCGGATTTGTGGTTATTGAAACAATGTTTTGTTTGAAATCTGCGCTCTTCTGGGGTGTTACGCAGCGTCGAGTAGTAATCCTTTACCGACGTTTCGGGACAACGTATCGGTCCCATCTTCAAGGGTCAAGAATTCCACCGACGTTTCGGGACAATGCATCGACCCCATTTTAAAGGTACAAAAAGTCTTTTTGTACGTCTTGACTCTTGAAGATGGGACCGATACGTTGTCCCGAACGTCTGTAAAGGATTGCCACTCGACGCTGCGTTATGCCCCAGAAGAGCGCAGATGTCATCAGCATCGCGGCGGAAACCTGAAATCGCAGATGTTTTGTTTAACCGCAGGCACATATACAGGACGGGAATTTTATTATCCGGACGGTGCGGAGTCAATTTCGCTAAGTCTAGAATTCTGGGTATATCGTGCAAAGGCGAAAGCAACATACAAACACAAACACGCACGCACTCACGCGCGCACACACACACACACACACACACACACACACACACACACAGGTGCGCGCGAAGGTCTCTTTTCTGATCCTGAAAATAGGGCCATGACGGACACCAACTTGGCCGTCGGTTACGTTACAAACCACTGCACCTCGACTTGTGCAAGTGGTGCCTTACTTTCAGGTTTTAGATAAATTTTATGGCCATTTTATATTTCCAGTCCGTGCTATTTGCTCCGAATATATTGTGTTCCTTTATTTCATGATATCCCATGATGCAACACTCTAAGCTTGAATCACGTCCCTTTTGTGTGGTCGAACTGAGCCCGAAGAAATAGTTAACCAACAGAAGTTTTCTTTGTGAGGTGTTAGCTGTACACGCCATAAAGGCACAGATAGGGGACAAAAGGCGTAGCTCCACTTACTCTCAATCTTGACACCAGACGGAAGCTAGTTTTGAACGTCACCCTCCGGCCGCTTTGGCCCTGGTACCAATAGAAGTAGAGGCTGGGTGAGATCAGTGCTTGGAGATCAGGAAGAGTGTTCTAACTTGGATTCAATGTCCCGCCATTTCATTCCGTGGAACAGTCACAACACTGACTGCTAACACTGCCTCACGTGTCAGGTTTGCGAAATATAATGCCGGAAATTTATTGCTTTTCTTCTTTCGAACCGTTATTCTGCTGCTGGTTGCATAACCAGAGTTGACCAGCGGCAGGCCCAGCGCTGGGAAACCCACATGTATAACAACCCCACACTAGTAACTTCCCTTCGGTACTTGGGTACATTTCTCAATTGTGTCACTGGAATTTTTCATTGACATAATCCTTCCGGTCGCACTATGGCCCTGTGGTGACTCAGCCTCTAACAGAAATGAGTAACAGAAGTGTTTCCTGGGGGTAAAGGCGGTCGGTGCCTAGGGCTGACAAACTTGCCAACGTCATTTGGCGATTTTCTTGAAATCTGGGAGCCTCAAACTCATGGAAACCCCAGAGCCTCTCCAGGCCTGTACAGGTATTGCTTTGCCTTCCTTACTTGGATATGTACTCATAATGAGTCAAGAATTGTGGGAAATTTGGGATTGGGTATTAAGAAATGTATCTGTTGATTCTCTAAAAACACTGACCGGACACATTCGGCTGTGGGGAGTTCAGACCAGGAACCATTATATCGCACCCCCCCCCCCCAAGAAAAGTGACGTCGTCGTCACAGTCCTTCCCTCTTCTACCTACTTGTTCACAGTAGGTGTCGAGGTTGTTTATTTTCACTTGATCACACTCAGACACACATCACAGTCGGTAGGATTCCTCTGGACGAGGGATCGGCCCGTCGCAGAGATCTGTACCTGACAAACACTGTTTCATAGTCCTTCCCTCTTCTACCTGCTCACAGCAGGTGTCGAGGTTGTTTATTTTCACTTGATCACACTCAGACACACACCACAGTCCATAGGACTCCTCTGGACGAGGGATCGGCCCGTCGCAGAGACCTCTACCTGACAACACAAACACTCTACAAGACAAACATCCATGACCCCGGTGGGATTCGAACCCACGATCCCAGCAAGCACTCGGCCGCAGACCTGCGCCTTAGACCGCACAGCCAGTGGGATCGGCAAAAAAGTGACACAACTCTATAATTTTCAATTTTCAGATTATGTGGTCATTTTGTACAAAATATTAATATTTTATTGTTAATTGACTAACGTTCGATCCTCGACCACAGACTGAAGCGGCATCCCTTCTTCAGCTTTCGCCTGATTGCATCTGTTTCGGGGTGCTGAGAAGGGTGAGTTCATTATAGAAAGGTCGGTCAGTCCTGTTCTTCTAACGCCACGTCTTCAGCTTCAGTGCTGCCGCCTGGGTGGTCGAAGCTGTGATTCGTTTTCGCTCTTGCTTATTCCATGTTCTTAGAAACGCACTTCAGAACACATAATTTTGACATAAAGTCGGTCTGCTTGAGTGGTTTGAAATATAGCGCAGGAATCACAGGGTTTCACGTAATTTCCTGTGGTTTATTTCTTTCTCTGTGACGTAATGAGGGCTGTCCTGACGATGAAGATTCTTATTAGAAGCGTAATTATAAAACGGAGCAGACTTTGTCTTAAATTGTTATAATGTAAGGACGTCATTCAACTAATCATTCGTTCATTTTGTAGCCTGCCTCGCACTAGGTTCGTAGCCTGTTCCAAGGCGAGTTCGCGAAACAGTGCGATCTAGTGCTTCCGTTTTCAATTTGCAGTATCCTGTCATTTTCATTAAGGTCGTCCAGTAGCTGCATACATCTTCTTCCTCGTCTTCCTGTCACTTCTGTCCTACCTTATATTATTCATGCTTTCAAAGGCAGTTCCTACGCAAGATGTGATGAATCCAGTTAGCCTTCCTTCTTTTTATTGTATGTAGGATATTCCTCTCCTCCTTGACTCCATGTAATACTTCTTCACTTCTCACACGATCGGTCCAACTGATCTTCTCCTTTCTTCTCCAGCACCACATTTCAAAACTTTCCAGGTATTTCTGATCTACTTCCTGAAGTGTCCAAATTCCAGCACCTTACAAAGCGATGCTCCAAATGTAGAACTCTCAACCTAAGAGACAGAAAGTACGTAGTACGAAGCTGGAGAAAATTTTAAATCGGGGAGCTTCATTAAACGTTTTTGGAATGATCACTTAAGTGACCATGAGAGATGGGTTCGCCATGTAGCATGAGGGGGGAAGATACAAATTTCATAGTAAATGTGGCCTTTGTCACAAAAACTTCATCAATGACATCACTTGCAATATTTAGTTGTGGATGCCAAGGTAATGTTAAAATTTCCATTAAAGAGAAATGTATGATCATGTCGACTCTATTTTCGGGTACAGTACAGAGTCAAATGGCGCTGTCTTTGGCACGCGATAATGAAACTTCTGTGAGAGAGTGGATTTTATTGTTTAGCTGAGCTAATGACGACTGCGCTGCATGGGGTAGTTGCACGGAAAATTTAAAGGTATGGGGAGATACTTGAAGTTTCCATTCTCTTTGCTACTGTTGCAGGACCACCCTGGTCTGCGGGGAACGCCGCTGGCGATGCTGGCAGCGCAGTGTAACAAGCTGTCCAGTAAGTCCCCGCCCCCCCTCGCAGACGCAGCCGTAGGAAAGGGCTTCCATCCTTGGAAGAAGAGCCCACAAACCAGCAGTACGAACGCAGGCACCACCGTCAGCACGACGCAGCGTTCTTCTCTGATGCCCTCCGTCACCAGCAGCAGCGCCGTCAGCTCCATGGCGGCCGCCAATTCTACATACACTAGCCGACCCGTCATGGCGTCGTCGGCCTGCAGCTCGGCGGCGACGTATGGAGGCGGAGACCTGTACTTCCCCGGCGCGACCACGCAGAGCGCGGTCAGTACGGATAACTCGCATCATCATCATCATCAAGCGGCGTTACTGGGCAAGGTGGAAGGGACCACCACCGCCCATCACGCCGCGGCACTAGGGTCAGTGTACACGCGACATCCTTACGAGTCGTGGCCCTTCAACACGATGCCTGGAGCGACGCACCACACCGCAATCAAACCAGGAGACGCTGTGAACACAGCAGGAACCTGGTGGGACGTTCATCCGGCGGCAACTGCTGGCGGCTGGCTGGACATGAGTGGCGCAGCTGCCGCAGGCATGCACGCGCAGATGGCAGCAGCTAACTATGCCGCAACATCGGCAGACTATTCAACACTAAGCCACACCCTAGCGGCGTCCAATACGGCGCATCATCTTCTGTCCTCGGGGCAACATCTGCTGCAAGATACGTACAAGTCGATGTTGCCAGGGGCACAAACTGTGGGCGCGTCATTCGGACTGGGACACCATCATCACTCTCCCGCCACAGCGCCTTCTCCCGTCTCCGCTGCAGCATCTTTACCGCCCCAGGTCCCGTCGCCGAGATCTCAAAGGCGGTACACAGGGCGGGCAACGTGTGACTGTCCAAACTGCCAGGAGGCCGAGCGGCTAGGTCCCGCAGGGGTGCATCTGCGTAAGAAGAACATACACAGTTGTCACATTCCGGGTTGTGGGAAGGTTTACGGGAAGACGTCGCACCTGAAGGCACACCTCCGGTGGCACACGGGGGAGAGGCCATTCGTATGCAACTGGCTGTTCTGCGGCAAAAGGTTCACTCGCTCCGACGAGCTTCAGCGCCACCTGAGGACGCACACAGGCGAGAAACGCTTTGCCTGTCCCGTGTGTAACAAACGGTTCATGCGCTCCGACCACTTGGCCAAACACGTGAAGACGCACAATGGAAGCGGCAGCAAGAAGGGCAGTTCTGAGTCCTGCAGTGATTCTGAGGAGAACAGTCAGTCTGAGCTGGCTGGAGGCGTCAACTCCCCGGCTTCCGTCAACAACACCCCGCCTCCTGCACCTCTCACAGGTCTGGATGATGTGAAGCCACCCGGGGGCCTAGTCTGAGCCCGGTGGGGTCCAGCGCTGTTTTATCACCAGTACCACCACTAGGCGGCGATCAGCGCACGGACCCCGGAGTGATGAACGAAATATTTGGAGGCAGCAAAGGCACTGACCAGGGCCACCCCTCGAGCCCCCGTCACAAACCAGTGGGAATACATCTAAGCCAGGGAAGGCGTTTAGTTCCTGTCTAAGAATTATAGTTTCTGTACAGATTGATGGACTAAAACCTGGTAGGCCGAACTAAGGGTCCTTGTTGAACAAAAGGGCCCTCCTCTGAATCTCACTGTGTCATATTTAGCTTCAGCTTCGCTCAGGAATGGAAAGGCTAATTGCCCCTGGTTATTTCAGTTACAATTGGTATTACACTATAAAATGCTGGAAACGTCATATTAACTTAAATAAAAAATTAATGAAATAGGTTGAATTTCAGTAGGTCGAAATTCTTCTAATTTGGTAGTCGTTTATTTTTTTCCGATGTAGAAGTGTCCACAGATTTTCCAAATCGTTACAGCTTGCCATGTACGTGTCTCTGGTTCGTAAAGACGCCATCGCAGTAAAATTTCATATGCCTCACTTTCGAAACACAGGTGTTTGAACTGTATTCATTTGCTGTGTAATGGGCCAGGATAGGTCAGTCGATAAGGCAGACTCCATACTGGACGGCAGAGGCAACAACATTCGATGCAAGGTAGGGCCTTGCAGTTGTTTTCTTCCGCAGGGCGTCTAACCAGATACCGGGAACCAGCAAGCAGAAGGACGCCGTTATTTAACTTCATTAATACATAATTGGACGCTGAATTGGTAGTTTTTAGACAATAATCTGTGTCACTGTCAGGCCTTGAGTTTTAAAGCCACATGAATACCTTACTGCGTCAAACCCCACGTTAATCACAGAGACAAAAGTCTCTCTTTTTTTTTTTTGCTGTCTCCGTTGGGAGAAATTCGCAAAATTACTGGTCAGTGCCTCTACTCCAATGTGCCATGTGCCATGGGATCAGTTTTTTCTTTATCTGTGATTTTACCTCAGAAAAATATAACAAAGTTTAAACTGTTTCCCCTTTGCTATACATATAATATATAGAAAGTAATATTTACCTAAACGTACTGTTACAACGTTTTATGAAAAATATTACAATAAAACGAAAGATAAATGTCCTTAGATATATTACGTTACATCGGTAATATGCAGATGACTTCAGTTTTCAAGACACGACAGAGATGCAAGTTAGGACAAAAGCGTGTCAAGTACGGTTGACAAGAAAATATTTGCGGGAAGTAAACAAGGGCGAGTGTATCAATAAACAGCTACTGACGTAAGCCTTTCGTAGTGTGAAACCATCGTAAGTAAGGTCTAAAGGGTCAGTCATTAACACGCGACTTCTAATTGTGTGTTGCTTTTATGCAGTGTAACATGAACACTGGCCCCTTTTGTTGTGGGTGTGTGTGCTGGTGTCTGTTACACTACACGTTGAGAAGAATGGCAACATAAAGCAGAGCAATCAAAGCTTTTAAAATTAGTAACACAAGTTTCTGTGTTCTTGTATATATTATAAATATAATTATATTATGTATTATAATACTATAATAAATTGAGACTAATGGGATTTGATCGAAAGGACATGAACTAATATTTTTATCAGTTTGGTTGTGTTACCGTGTGCTAGTGAAATGAGTGACTTTATGTACATAAACAAATACAATACGGGACAGTGTGACACACAGATACACAAACAGTCACGTGAAGAAGTAAAAACATGCGGTATTCCACATATCAATTGCCTAATTACACAAATATTATTCCATTCTATCGGTCTTCTTATATAATTATTATTATTCTTTGTTTTTCTCCCATTCTTTTCTGTTCGCCACTTACGCACAAGGCGACATCTGTGGTAAATGAAGACATCACTTTGAGACAGCTTGTTGTGTATAAGAAACGAAAATAAAACAGTTTTTTTTAAATGCAGTTTGCCATTAAAACAGAATTGTATGAGAGTATCTTTAAGTTTTCACGAAATAAAAGCATTGGGAAGTTATTTTCCTGTGATATTTCTAGTAACAAGGCTAAGATGTGACTTAACCTTTATCCTGCCAATGTGGAATATACGGTGAGCTGCTAATAATGCCAGCACCACTCGACTACCAACTAGGCCCTTAAGGGCCTAGTGGTAGCCGAGTGAGTGTGTGGACATACATATGACATAGGATGTCTTTCACGATTGATTCAGTGTTGCGACATTGTGCAGAGCGAGAGAGAGACAAAGAGGCTCCTTTCAGCGTTGCCAAATGTAGGTCACCAAATATTACACATTAGTGGTGCTGGCATTATTAGCAGCTCACCATATATTCCACATTAGCAGAATAAAGGTTAACAAAGCAACATCACTAAAGGCAGGCAGCGAAACGAATAAAATAGGCAATGTTAATTTTGTTTCTTGTCTGACGTCTGCTAAAAATAATTACAATTTATTGAAAACTGTTGGGCTTAATTTTCTGGTTTGCTAAATGCAATTGTCTATCGTGAATTAAAGTTGGCCTTTTCTGCTATCTTCCCATTTCCTCAGTTTTCCCATTGGATATTTCCCAGAATATTTCCCTAGCTGAATTCTGTATCATGTCCTTCTTCCCCCCATCCTAGGTAAACACCCAGCTCGGTGGAATCTACATTTCACTGTCCTAACAACAGGTGACCTGCATTAACCACATAGTCACTTCTCATGCGGTATCCACTGTACCTATATAAACAGCCCAGCACGTCCCGTACATACTACCACCCTAAACACCATAGATGATCTGTCTGAACTACACCGTTTCCTTTTTATGTCGCATCTATCCTAGCTACATGCACAGCCCAGCAAACTGCCTACATTTCACTGCAGAAAGAAGTGACCTGTATAAATTACATAGTTGCTCTTCGTATCATGTTAGATTTCTCCGAGCCTTTACAGACTACACTAATTTGTATTCTTCCATTAACCTTTTAAAGCCTAGCGGTAACTTTACATACCACCAGGTTTAATATTAAAACATTCTACGTGGTGCCCACATTGCGTTTATGTGTTTTGTACGGATCTCAGAACAAACAGCAACTTTTGCCTTATAAAACATTAAGAGACTGGTTTTTATAACCGAAGTGGAGAGTGTTTACAGCGCGGTACGCACTGAGTCCTTATATAAAACAGATACGCTTCGTCTTTAAAGGGTTAATGAAGTGGAAGACGTTCCACACCCATAAAAACAACTTACAAAATTATCCTGTCTATTCTATGCTGATTTTCAAAGTTTGGAAAACAAATGGGACTAAAGTTTTCGAGCAGAATGTTCGGCATTATCCGTAAATTCGTCTCTTTTTATCACAAAGATCGTCCGCTTATGTTTTCTGGTGTTCTTCCTACATAACTTCACTCGAGTTTTACAGTTGACTGAAATAACGACATTAATGCAAGGCCTTCCCTTAACATACCTGCCCAGGCAGTTGCCCGCTAATATTCAGACACCTGAAGTGCAGTGACAGGGGGTCCATGTATTCGTTTTACCGTTTGCTGTATCATGATGACGCAACAGCGGAGTGAAAAACACAGGCAGATCTCAAACTCGCATCTTCAGGAACTAAGACTGAACGTAATGCAAGCTTAATGATCACTGCCACCGGGATGAGTAGGGAATAGGCAGTGAGAATTAAAATAAGTTAGGATAATCTGATTGCTGTTGTAATGTGAATGGTTCTGACCGACACTTAAAGCTGTAAATTAAAACTTACGTCCTGTAGTTTGGTACATAGAGAATATTTCTGAAAAACCTTGTTGTTTACCCTGAAAATGGAGGCAGCCGTTCCTTCAAAACTCTGGTGCCTATTTACAAATTTACACGGCGTCATATCCCAGGATATGGCTGTCTATATATTCACAGTTACAAGGACTTAAAATACAAAACTTCCGTTTCTTTCCTTACGTTGCTAAATGTTACGCAAAATTCACTGCATTCCGCAAAAATTTACGCTGTCACACATCTCATTTCAGGATTTACAGTTAGACCTGACACGTGCAATCCCATTCCAAACCCGAGAAATCCAAAGTGTCACTTGTGTTAGGCAGGAAAGCATTCTCACGTAATTCACATAAGGCGCAAACAATCTTGTCTTAAAAAGCAGCAAATATTCTTTTATGCGACCCTTAATTACAACGTGTAACGTGTATGCACATAGCTTGGCATTTTCCCTGCATGTGTACGTTCGCAGATACTTTCGCAAGTGTAACGCTGAAATTTTTGGCTATTTATGAACGCACCTTCTTTCGTAGGAACTTGACAGTCGTGCTGTTGGCCACACTGAGCTTGTCTTCCTGCGTCCATGCATGTGTCAGACCTGTGCGTTTGTTGTAACTGTTTTGTGGCCCTGCGTGGAAGTTAGTGTAAAACAGTGGTACAGTAGTAACAGAAGTGTGCGTGATAGTGTAAAGTATAGTGCCAAGCTACCTGTTTGTGAACAGAAGTGAGAATATTGTGGTTACTTTGATATTAAAATGTGAACGTTCCGAGTCCAGTGTAAAGGAACGTGATTCGATTGAACTCGCTAGCTCGCGTAGTTTCGATAGCAAAAATATGCCTGGCCAAAGAAGGTTGTTTTCGACTGAATACAGCGAAGAGGTATCACGTATACTTATAAAAATCAATATCTTCGCTTTATTGTCCGTGTCTTCGTGAAGGGTGCGGAGCATAAACAGTGCTAAGCTGTATTCTGGGCTGCAATTGCTGAAGGTAAGGCCAATACATAACCATAGCATATGCTTTAACATTCATGTAGAGAAGTTATTTTGGTAAACACCGGAAATTTAAGCCGAACCTGTCAATTCGTTAGGCATCACCTCAGTTTCGTATTTTGGAGGTCCCGATTTCAAATCTTGTCTTGCACACCGGCTCTTCTACGTTTATACACTGCCCTCGGTTATTGAGATAATGCCGCAACATCAAGACAAATTATGTAGCGGCTGTGTTCTAACATATTTCTTCCAATTTGTTGTTCTTTAAACATTCCATTCAGTGAATGGAGTAAAGAATTTTAGTCGCCCTGCAGGCAAGCGGATATTTATAGCTTTCTAACCCAGAGTATCGGATGTATCAACAAAGTATCGTGATAAAGTAACACACCAAGGGGGTCAGGGGTTGGGAAGGGGGGGGGTGGGGAAAATAAGTTTTGCTTCATGGGAGAAATAAAGCACATAATGTCAACACGACCTCAGCATTTGGTTTCAAGGAAGGGTAGTCAATGTATGGTGATGAAAAGGGAAGAGCAATTGAATTATATTCGATGCGGTATTCTCCGCGTGTATCTTTTACCCCCTCATCATGGAATCAATCCCTGTCCCCAACATCATCTCGCAGCAGCCCCCCATCTCTTGTACAGGGGCACAAAAAATTACTCGCATCAAAACTTCCACGGGAAGTTACATTCTTAAAGATAGAAATACGAATAATATGACTCAGAGCAAAACCTTTTCGAAATATTTCTCAGTCGCGCCGAAAATTTAACCGAGGTTCAGTTTTAGCATAGGCCTATATATAAAATGTTTGCAACGTTAATGTAGTTATCTTGAGATCCTGAGATGGCACACCCACGTTGTGTTTTCAGTTGCAGATATATTTTCCTCAAAATCAACCCTATACAACATACAAGAGAGGGTAAAACAGGCAACATGTTTCGGCCGTTTAAGGCACAATCAGGCCTTTATCGAGAACATTAAAAAGGTGTGAGATCTCTTAAGTTTGCAGTATGATAATATACTGTAAATATACCCAAAGAAACTTTTCTTAAATTTTTTTGTCTTAAGTAGCCTTCTTTATGTAATGTGCGAATATATAACTATATATTGCAATATTACTATCTTTTTAATGTTCTAAAAGAAAGGCGTGGTGATGGCTTAATCAGCCGAAACATGTTGACTGTTTTATCCTGCCTTATATATTCTGTAGGGCTGATTTTGGGAAACTGTGAAATATTGCTGTAGTGTGCGAGATGTTACTGATATGTATTTGGACTTTTCCCATCGTCACTGATTACTCTCTGACACGACGTTTCGAAAGCAGACTGCTTTCGTCTTCAGGTGCAGTCTGCTTTCAAAACGTCGTGTCTATCATGAGTGACAATGGAAGAAGTCCAAGTACATATCAGTGATATCTCGCATGTGACGCCATTGTCTGAGAATTATGGTGTATATCTGCAGTGTAATTATCTGATCTTTGTAATACAGTACTTTGTAATATCAGCGTTAACACGAAGTTATAATGAAGAAACTGTAAGTTAGCAATGAAAATTTTTGTGGTATTTTGATGCAAGGAGCAGACGTGCTAATACGGTCCCTGTATGAAATTTATAACGGCTGAGTTTGCAGACACGCAGCATTCAGCACAGACGGTGTTTTAAAGCTGAAAACGAAGACTTATGTACTAAGCAGTGTTATAACAAGGGTATTTCAGTTACAGATTCTGAAACTGACAAGGTAAGGTTTGCCAGTGTGTTACTCCCTTATTATAGGCCCATGCCGTATGTTATGGAAAGTAATTGTAAATGAAAGTAGAAATTAATAACGGTGGGAAGTACGTTTGTGCTTGTGAGGTGATGGGTTTATGGACTTTATCCATCGTCCGAAGAGTAAAATAGTAAAAATATCAAAAATTAAAATCACGACGTTTCGGAAACTGACTCTGCTTCCGTCCTCACGTGAATGGAGGCTAGCTCTGTCTAAGGGGCCCAACAGAATAGGTGTTCTTCTCTTCTCCCCCTCCATTCACCTGTGGACGGAAGCAGAGCCAGCTTCGGAAACATTGTCATTTTAATTTTTTAATATTTTTAATATTTTACTCTTCGGACGATGGATAAAGTCCATAAACCCGTCACCACAGAATATTATACAGCATCGTCAAAACCTTTTAGAATTTACGTTTATTCTTATCTCACCAGTCCGTTTACAGTATCTGTTCGCCAGAAATCTTCCTCTAACTTGCAGCATGCTGAGTGCATGTTCCTGTCCTCTAAAGTCCAAATTGACGGGAAAATATACTTGTCTTTCGAGCAGCTTGTAAAGATGCGGACTTCATGAAGTTATTTGGAAAAGGTGGCTGTTGAAAATTAGACAGCTCTCATGTAAGTGTCTTACAAATTCGATAATTTTTTGCTGACGTTCATGATGGCAGTTCGAACCGTCATTTTCTCTAAGGAATATTTACTTTGAAGGTTAATTGTTGTCTCAAGAATTATTTTTAATAGGACAGTTAAGTAATTGATTAACCTTTAACGCACGGGAGATTTAAATCCCAAAATAGCCGCTAACGGCCGGGATTCTTTTCGCTTGAAATTCCCGTTTTCGCACCTGCTGATATAAGCCCTTCTATTTCATAAATTTTTAAAGATAAAAACTTCAAATAAAAGTTGCACGCTTAAGAAGGAATCCACCTACCGTTACGGAAGTTTCAAGAAAATTCACCTATTTTTACGCAGCTTAGTTGAAGGTCATTTTTATATTTATTTTCCACTCTGCACGTTAATTTTCTAGAGTTGTGCTTTTCAAATAGCTCCTGCTGTTAAGTGGAGAACCTGTGCTATAAAATTTGGAGCTGCCTGTACACTTGGTAGTCTTTGCTCATAAGGCTTGGAGTTACGGCTGTCTTATCTCGGTGCTGAGGCCAGTGGGTGCATGACTGAGTTCGTATTACAATCAGTGGGAGAGGTATGGAGCGCACACAGATGTTCGTTGCTGAAGTTAGTGCAATATGGGACCATAGGCAAATGTCCGTCGTCCCCCTGTAAGGATTTCTTCGTCACTTCTTTGAATTTGCAATGGTACTTATGTCTGTCTTGAACGGAACAGACCTGTCCGTTCCATGTCACAGCCTTAACATGCCACGGGCCAGGCAGGACAGAAGCTCGAATGACGCTCACGGAGTCTGCAACTTGCTTACGCAATGTAAAAGAATTGCCTGCCGCAGTGTTCCGCCGAAACCAAATAAAGAAGAACGAAATTTAAGTGTCGAGAATACAACATGGGGTTGTGTGCTGCCCCATGTTTGGAGGTATCTCACACCAAACTGCGTATCTCAGGGCTAACTGACACTGAAGTGGAAAGACAGAGCCCACAAATGTACGGAAATATTACCCCGGTAATTGCTGGACTGATATTTTTCAGTAGTGTTTTCTTGATGAAATAATGGGGGTGAAGGGGGTGTGGATTTTACAGGAAGGGCTTTATGAAGGGACAGAGACTTGTCGGAAGGCCCTTTCTGTGTGTGTGTGTGTGTGTGTGTGTGTGTGTGTGTGTGTATTAGTTTCATTTCGCAGTACGAGGAAAAAACAGGAACTACTGCCTGGCGACTGCGGAAAAATCTTAACGCTGTTAGTAAGAAAAGTTAAACCTCGTTAGCGATAATTTTAACTGGAATTAAATTTCGCACAATCTCTTAGGCCTATACAAGGCTTTTAGACAGATACTCTGAAAAAGAGACGGCTAGAAGGCCGATCCCAGCGGCCGCGCGTTCTAAGGCGTAGGTCTGCGGCCGAGTGCTTGTTGGGGTCGTGGGTTCGAATCCAACCGGGGTATGGATTTTTTTGACTCGTACAGTGTTTGTGTCGTCAGGTAGAGGTCTCTGCGACGGGCCGATCCCTCGTCCAGAGGAGTCCTACCAATTGTGGTGTGTGCTTGAGTGTGATAAAGTGAAATCACAAAAACCTTCGACACCTGCTGTGAACAAGCAGGTAGAAGAGGGAAGGACTGCGTAAAGTAGAGTAAGTAATTATAGAAGCAGAGAATTTTAAAAACGACGTGGCGTTTCGGAACGCTGTTTTCCGTTTCGGCTGGGACAGTGTTTTCACGTACGGCATTAAAGGGTTAAATAGATGTACGGAAGACATACGTAGGCTTTGTTTCTGTTGGACAGACGAGTATAAAAAGCCATACGACCAATAGAATAAAAATAATGATAGGTAACGAAATGATTTATAAATTAGTAGAAAATTTGCTTGAGCTCAGGAGAGGAAATGGTGGCGGGCCCGTGTGGACACAGAAACAGCTCTCCGCGTTTGCATAAAAGGTTGTGGGTATCTTCTATAACGCAGCGTCTGTTGGTTTGTTAGAAGGACATTTCCATGTTTTGGTTAGTTAGTGCGTTAGTTATTTATCAGATTTTATATAGTCTTTTGTGAAAAAGGGTGTTCAAATGGAGGATAGTTAAACGACGCGAAATTGTAGCACATATGGGGACGTGACAAATGCATAGGAAGTTTTAGTTGGAAATCTAAAGAAAAGACGTACCCAGAAAAGGAAATATAACGTTAAAACATCTTTTACCCTTTAAAGCCTAGCGGTAACTTTACATACGACCAGGTTTAACATTAAAAAATTCTACGTGGTGCCCACATTGCGTTTATGTGTTTTGTACGGATCTCAGAACAAACAGCAACTTTTGCCTTATAAAACATTAAGAGACTGGTTTTTATAACCGAAGTGGAGAGTGTTTACAGCGCGGTACGCACTGAATCCTTATATAAAACAGATACGCTTCGTCTTTAAAGGGTTAATCACCGTTACTTCCCGACATGTTTCGGCGTCCAGTGACGCCATCATCAGGGGGGTGTTCATTGTGAATGACACAGGATTTCCATATATTTCGTAACAGCCTTGAGTCTGGAAGTTCACTTTAACACTTTTGGGCGTAATTGTTCTAATAACAGTAAGCATATATAAGAGAAGTGTCACCCACTGGATAAAATGGTTAAGTTATAAAAAAATATACAAAATCGTGTGCACTCGTCCTTAAAGTCACTTTAAAATTCAATTGTAGCTTTTTTGATGTTGAAGTGTGTTGAATAACGAACATGTAACGTCATACGAGGTTCTGCTGGTGGATGTTGCTTGCAGACCCTGTCGTATCCGTAATCGTGCAGGTAGTGTTCTGTGGCATTGGAGGATGTGTGTTCGGTTGACTGTATGTCACTGGGTCCTGTGTGGTACTGGCTCCGCTGAAGATGGCGTCACTGGACGCCGAAACATGTCGGCAAGTAACGGTGATTAAAGTGCATTAGTTGGTTACCTTGCTTTTATAGTTAAAATGCGCGGTGAAAACAGTATAAAGCTGAATACAAGTGCGTTTGAAGCTGATACAAAGTTGAGATTTACTGCTGGTAATAATTGTTACCTCGCATTGGGCCATATGCTAAAGAAATTGCATGGAAACCTTCGTTAAGAATAAATTTCTATAAAACAGTGTTAAAGACCAGTTGTTGCTTATTGTGCCGAATCATGAGTCCTAAAGAACAAAATGGAAAAATCCTTAAAGTCTTGGGAACGAAAAATCTTGAGACAAATATATGTACCAGCGTGTGTAAATAATTACTGCAGAATGAAAGTCAGTCGTGAAATTTATTACAAATTTAAATCTCCAGATATTTTAACTGTAATTAAAGTGGCCGGGGGATGTAAGAATGGTTGGTGAAAGGAGGATAAAGAAGGTACTGGAAGGCAAACCAGGAGGAGGGAAAGCAAAGAAGGGCCTAGATTAAGGTGGATGCATTATGTCAAATTAGAGTCGAGGAATAGGGGCGCAAAAATGGAGAGCAAGAGCTTTGGACAGAACAGAATGGGCAGCTATCGTGAGCGAAGCCAAGGCCAACCTTTTAAAACCTAGCGGTAACTTTACGTACCATCAGGTTTAACATTAAAAAATTCTACGTGGTGCCCACATTGCGTTTATGTGTTTTGTACGGATCTCAGAACAAACAGCAACTTTTGCCTTATAAAACATTAAGAGATTGGTTTTTATAACCGAAGTGGAGAGTGTTTACAGCGCGGTACGCACTGAGTCCTTATATAAAACACACACTCTTCGTCTTCAAAGGGTTAAAGAAGAAGAAGATATGCCCGTGATTTCAGGCTTCCGCCGCGATGTGGATGAGACCTGCTCTTCTGGGGCATGACGCAGAGTTGAGTGGGAATCCTTTACCGACGTTTCGGACAAGATATCCTTGGATTATTACCCTTGAAGATGGGACCGATACGTTATCCCGTAACGTCGGGAAGGATTGCCATTCGACGCTGCATAACACCCCAGAAGAGCGCAGATGTCAAAATGTGCTCAGTTCGAAACACGGCCGTGCCTTCGGCGACCCTGCGTAAATTATTTCATAGTTTTCCTCAGTCCCTCAAAATAAATGGTGGCATTGCTTTGAGATTGAATAACGTATACCTCCTTCCACATCTTGTCCAAGTCATTATCCATAAATAATTCGGCATGTAAAATCTGTGTCCCTGACGGCGTCGTTAAATAGGCGTAACGCAAGAAGCTAAGACGTCTCAAAGAGATAAAATTCGCAAAAACAGTCTGATTAAGAAGAAAATCTGGCGCCGCTGCTGTCTCGTGACCCAAACTGCTGACCTCAGCGGTTTCGTATATTGCTTTTCTAATCGCACTATATATTCGCTGATGTATGTCAGATGTGCCCTTTTGCCAAGAAAGGACAGGGTTGGTGTAACAACGAAATGCAGTTAGACGGGACCCATACATTTCTATTAGCAAGGCCCGCATAACAGCCGCATTGTCGGACTCTGCGGGAGGTCACTTCCCCCACCTCCCCGCCCCCCATACTCAGGCCACTCACTTGCACTGATTAAAAGCCGCGCCTGAAATTTACACACAGACAAGTGAACGCTGTACAGCGCCGCGCTGCGTCAATTTGTCCCCCTCATACCCTTCCTCGTTACACCAAGCATTGTTCATCATGGCCACACATTTGACAGTCCTTTAAAATCAGACTCCGCGTTTGGGAAACGACTCTTCCCCCTTACAACTATCTCGTCAGACTCAGGGATGTACAAACTTTTTACTAAATACCGGGTATGACGTACATCTGCTTACAGGACAGAGTAGTAACTGTGATGTACATTTTCTCCAAGGTTTTGCCACTTCCTCTTTCGTATTTACACGCAATTTCCCATTATGTTGCCAAACTTTCTGAATTCAACCGAAAACTGTGGTAGCATTTGTCTTTGAACTCTGTGTATATTTCTACAAAATTAAACGGCATTACATAGCAAAAATCCTGTATTTTTTATTTTGTTTTTCGTATTCCATTCCTTTGGGTTATGACACCCTGTAATTAGGTAGAAATGCCCTGAAAGTGAAGACAGTGTGTGTTTTTCAAAACGTTACTTTTAACTACATAAAAATAAAAATGTTGTAATATTTCAATATCCCAGCCGTAGTTTCCCTTAAGATGGGCGGGAGGGTAAGTTTCACATCCATTCACAACAACAGGTACAGTCTAAGAACCCGATTCTGTATTCACGTCTCTACATACCAGATGGGGGGATAGAGGGTTGTGAATAGAAAGCTGGTGAGCATTTTTCGAAATTAATCTATTTTTGAAATTCTTGAGCAGGGTTGTTTACGTTAAGCACACTTTGTGTTAGACAAATTCCGTGTGATGTTTCAGTCACAACAGCTATTCCGTGGGTGTTGTATAATATTGTGTAATTTTATGAAATAATGTCCAGGTAATAGTATTCCGACTGCAACATTTAGTGACATTTCAAGAATTTTATTTGGACTTGTGACTGTTTTTCTCTCAAATACACAGATTTGCCGCTTTTTAAAAATATCTTGTTTGCGGGTACGCGCTTGTCGTTATGAATTGTATGAACTGAAATTAAGCGGACTGTAGCTGTTCTACGCTCCCGTCACTTGCTGTCGCGTGTGTTCTGAAGTTCCCTCAGTCTGTATTAACCCTTCAGTTTGACACACCAAATTCCACAGCCACATGAAGTACGTAGATCTGTAATTTCGTATTTTGTAGTCGTTAAGCATTTTTGTAACAGTTGAGGCAGCGTGCTCAGTGTAGCGACTGGGGTACCAGCTGGACAAGTTCGAATTCGACTGGGTTACCACCGGGACAAGTTCGAATTCGATTGGGGTACCAGCTGGACAAGTTCGAATTCGACTGGGTTACCAGCTGGACAGGTTCGAATTCGACTGGGGTACCAGCTGGACAGGTTCGAATTCGACTGGGGTACCAGCTGGACAAGTTCGAATTCGACTAGGGTACCAGCTAGACAAGTTCGAATTCGACTGGGTTACCAGCTGGACAGGTTCGAATTCGACTAGGGTACCAGCTGGACAAGTTCGAATTCGACTAGGGTACCAGCTGGACAAGTTCGAATTCGACTAGGGTACCAGCTGGACAAGTTCGAATTCGACTAGGGTACCAGCTGGACAAGTTCGAATTCGACTGGGATACCAGCTGGACAAGTTCGAATTCGACTGGGTTACCAGCTGGACAATTTCGAATTCGACTGGGTTACCAGCTGGACAATTTCGAATTCGAATGGGGTACCAGCTGGACAAGTTCGAATTCGACTCCCAGGAACAACAAGAGACATCTAGCTTCTCCAAAATGTCCACAATGGCTTTGGAGTGAAACCAGCCTTCTCTCCGACAGTCACTGTTGGTTCTGTCACTTTGGGTAAAGCGGCCGGGGTGTGGAATTTTCCCGTCACCTGCATCTAACACCACGTTTGATAATGTGACAGGCTACACCTATACTTCATCTAGACGTCTTCATGTAGCGGGCAGAGCCAAATTTACCTTTTTACCGTGCAAGCACTTGCGTGCGAGGTGGGAAGTCGAAAGATTTATCTGTGGAATTTATTCCGTTTTATTAGTTTCTTACACAAATGTTTGTCTTTGTTGCGTAGTCGAATTGTTAACTGGCCTTTTATATTACTTGTTTGTCCTGGAATTGTTTGGCTAGTCGGCACAGTTTGCTGGGAAATTATGTATTATTAGCAACAAATGACTATGGCTCTGAGGTTTTCATGCTGGAGACAGCGAATTTGACCGTATTCTCGGAAGTTAGGCCGCGTATTCAAAAACAAATTTGTCCCAACAGTAAAAGCTCGAGGCAGAACGTTTCTCTTAAAGACTGCGCGACATCGCATTCCAGAAGGCGTCATACTTCAAGCTGATGCCATTTTATGAAGTGTTCATCCCTGCTTATCCACCCTCTTGCAGAAGGAGTCCCATCTCTCCATGGAGACTTCATTAGGGGTTGCGGCCTTGGTTCCCTTCCGAGATGATCCCATTGCAATTAACCCCTCTCTAATCCCTCCCTTAGATAACTACTACCCCATTCCAAGTGCACTGTCGTATAGTGAAGCGGCTAGTCATTTCAAATCCATGAATTCCCTCTCTGCTACAGGCTGTTCTCTGAAGGCAATCTAACGCAGACAAACGGTAGTCAAATGGGAAGCATACGGTACAGTGGTGAATCATAACACAGTTCAAACTTTGGAGTCCCGACTTGCTTTCACAGCCAAAGCTGAGGGTAAACTCGTAGGTGTAAACAATGCTGAAAATATTAAAACAGGAATTCAGGAGAGCTGAGATTCGCAGAGACGCCTGTAGGATTTAAATGTCGTGGTAAGTGGAACCGGCTTGTCCGTCAAATAGAAATATTCATACAAATTTGTAATTGTGTTTCTGTAGCTTTGTATTGCCAATTGTAACAAAAATTAGTACCGTATTTTATGTATCAATGTTCCCACAGCTGGAGTTTAGCACAAGGCGACAGTTTCTGAACACGCAGATAATTAACCCTTTAAAGACGAAGCGTATCTGTTTTATATAAGGACTCAGTGCGTACCGCGCTGTAAACACTCTCCACTTCGGTTATAAAAACCAGTCTCTTAATGTTTTATAAGGCAAAAGTTGCTGTTTGTTCTGAGATCCGTATAAAACACATAAACGCAATGTGCGCACCACGTAGAGTTTTTTATTGTTAAACCTGGTCGTATGTAAAGTTACCGCTGGGCTTTAAAAGGTTAAGCGATCCGTGAATCCACCAGCAGTTTTCAAGTGATCCGGGTCGGGAATAGTTCAGCGGACGCAATGCTGAAGGACAGCGAACATTCTTAAGTCGGAAATTAGCCTAAATAATGTAGCCTACAAATATTTAACGCTTTACCTTGCAGACTGCGGCACGTCTTGCTAAAATATCTGTCAGCTGATACTGTTTAGGAAACAAATCAGTGCTTATTGCGGGAATTACACGAAACGCATAAATTAGTGGCGAATTCTGGTCCGGTGTTCAGGTCTGGTGGAAAGATTGGACATTGCCGTATGGGACCTTTCCGCTAAAGATTCGGTGACTGACTGACTGACTGACTGACTGACCGATCGACCGACAACTTAACTCCATGGAGCAGAGACCTTCTTCAGAAGCTAACAGTTTCTCAGCTCGTCAAGAAATTCGCCGCATTTTATGGAACCTGGAGGTTCATTACCGCATTCACAACAGTCCGCCACCTGTGTCTATCCTTAGCCAGCTCAATCCAGTCCATGCCCCATCCCACTTCTTCAAGATCCATTTTAATATTATCCTCCCAGCTACGCCTGCGTCTCCCAAGTGGTCGCCTTCCCTCAGGTCTCCCCACCAAGACCCTGTATGCACCTCTCGTTTCCCCCATACGTACTACTTACCCCGCCCATCTCATTCCGCAGAAGATTCGCTACTGGCATAAATACAGTGTTTGTGCAAAATATAGATTTCATTTAATATTTAATTAGGTGGTTTATGTAGCTACCGTCTTTTATAGAGGTTGATGTGATAGGGTTAGTGTAGCTTCGCCGGCTTGTCCTTCTGTCAAGAGTAGCTGTGAATAGGAGGGTCAGTATGGAGCATGAGTGGAATGGTACTAACGGGGGGGGGGGGGGAGGCAAATCTGAGAAGAGCTAGTCGCAGTGACATTTTGTGCGCCATAAATCCCACATGAACTTGGCGGGGCGCGAAATCGGGTCGCTGTAATGACAGATAGGCGATCAACTGCCAGTCATTATTCCGTATAAAACTCGTTTGCAGTCTCACGGCGGGCACAATACGTCCCCATTGTACAGACAAACTGCCTGATGATGCTGTTTGAGGAAATTATCGCGGTTTGTTGCAAGAACCATGAGAAAGTTGTAAACGAGCACCGTGAGCAAATGTGGTTTTTAATTTAACCCTTTAAAGACGAAGCGTATCTGTTTTATATAAGGACTCAGTGCGTACCGCGCTGTAAACACTCTCCACTTCGGTTATAAAAACCAGTCTCTTAATGTTTTATAAGGCAAAAGCTGCCGTTTGTTCTGAGATCCGTACAAAACACATAAACGCAATGTGGGCATCACGTAGAATTTTTTAATGTTAAACCTGGTGGTATGTAAAGTTACCGCTAGGCTTTAAAAGGTTAATTAAAAAAAAACCATAGTGCGATGCTAACTGTGGGGTTACTGCAGCATTCTCACTGCTGCATTTAAATTTCCATACAGTAGGCTGTGTTGTAAGGTTGTGAAATACTTGCTTACGTCAGAAACAAGAACAACGTTGTGTACCGCAGGCCGCCTGTTCTTCCGTGTAATTACACAATAATTTGAGGTTATCAGATCCCGTACATTTGGGACCGCCCGTTAGCAGTGCATAAAACGTCATATAATTCTGAAATGCAACACATTTGCGCATAAATTTCTGAATATCAGGCGTGTTAATGATTTGCGAGACGAAGCACTAATGGCGTTATGTTAATTTTATAGTTAAATTCAAAAACCTTAGAGTTGACCGTAATTATAAACTAACGGGTATGTGTGCATTATATAGCCTGTGCTTTGTACGTCAACATTATAAAAGGTAGGATTTTGTTCACAAAATGAGTTTGTAAGATCCCAAGGATTGCCACCATAAAAAGTTGTTATTTGCTCCAAAAGCGTTGTGACGTTTGTACAAGGAAGAAGCTCTGTGGTTTCTGTAAGACATAAACTGAATTTTTATCTGGCTTGCTCAACCCTTAGATCGCGAGCAACTTGTGGCTCGCGACACAGTGTTATGTCACTCGCGGAGACTTTTGAAGCTAGAATTTTCGTTGGCAAACTCGAGATTGAAGGCTAAGGCAATTTTGAAAACCTACAAGCTGTTTATTCATGGATACGTACGTTAAAATACTAATTCATTTTCTAGAAATGTGTTAAAAATAGCGACACCCTGGCCTGGAGTTGTGAATTTCAGCTTTTAAGTAAGGTTTTACTGTTATTACCAGTGTATTTTTATTGCAAGTAATGCACGTACAAATAACTAACTTCATGGAGCAGAGGCCTTCTTGAGAAGCTAACAGTTTCTCAGCTAGTCAAGAAATTCCCCGCATTTTATGGAACCCGGAGGTTCATTACCGCATTCACAACAGCCCGACACCTGTCCCTATACTGAGCCAGCTCAATCCAGTCCATGCTCCCATCCTACTGCTTGAAGATCCATTTTAATATTATCCTCCCTTCTACGCCTGGGTCTCCCAAGTGGTCGCCTTCCCTCAGGTCTCCCTACCAAAATCCTGTATGCACATCTTTTTTCCCCCCATACGTGCTACATGCACCACCCATCTCATTCGCATGTACAAATACACAGGAAAAATTATTCACTTATAACTGTACGTACACGTATGCATTTTCCAGTCTGCGAACTGAATTGCATGTCGCCTGTATGTAAGCCACATTTTCCCGAAGCTGACCGCATCAAATAAAAAACTAAACGGCCCCGTTTTATGTGTTATTTCAAGGAGCTTTAGCCTTCAAAGAGATAAGCAAATCAACCTAATTTTAATAAGTGGTAAATATAGCATTTCAGTTCATCCGCTTTAGTCTATGAACTGTACTGCTGTATAGAATTTCAGAGTGGCAGAACCGCGACGCATCTGTAAATTTCCGATGTCAGATTCAGGGGCAAGTAAAACGATCTTTGAGCATTGAGTTTGTATTTGACTACACTAGACACAATTGTATAACAAAGCACAGACACAACAATACGCGTATTCTATATTAGTACATCACAGCGTCACTGTGTATAAGCGTGCGGTACGACATGTTTCTGTTCGACTGAACCGCCATCAGGTGGTGTACGTGACAATAGGACACAATTCGTATAGTTGACACACCGGGATGACCCAACTCAAATTGTTTATGGGCACATTACTTTCCACGTAACGCGAAAGAGACGAAAATAAAATATTTACGCCGATAGGCCTCAACTGTTGTTCAGGAAACGTGAAGTTGTTAGCAGTTTGTGGGAGAAGCGCCGCCGCTGTTTACACTTGAGCGCGGTTACGCGTACATTGTACGTCGGATTTTATATTTCTGTATGCCCGGTTTGACGTACACAGTACTTCAGCAGAAGCTGTATTTTTATAGCCTTCAGCTGTGAAACTAAAGACGTTATTGACACGTGATCTGAACTGATCCGCTGCAGAGACACGTGGGGTTTTGCAGAGTGATGCCTGTGATTCGTAAGGCACTGGGCGGGCAGGCGCTTTAGAATGCAATGAAGGAACGAATGACGTCACCACATCATGGCGGGTCCATCTTGAAGACTTGGCCTGATGGAGTTCGAACAGGTTTAGCTTTTAAACGAAATGTTAGATGGCAGTGGTATTGGGCTACGTGGTTGTGATGAAGGCGGCGCTGGTTAACCCTTTAAAGGCGAAGCGTATCTGTTTTATATAAGGACTCAGTGCGTACCGCGCTGTAAACACTCTCCATTTCGGTTATAAAAACCAGTCTGTTAATGTTTTATAAGGCAAAAGTTGCTGTTTGTTCTGAGATCCGTACAAAACACATAAACGCAATGTGGGCACCACGTAGAATTTTTTAATGTTAAACCTGGTGGTATGTAAAGTTACCGCTAGGCTTTAAAAGGTTAAAGACGAAGTGTGTCTTTTATATAAGGACTCAGTGCGTACCGCGCAGTAAACACTTTCCACTTCGGTTATAAAAACCAGTCTCTTAATGTTTTATAAGGCAATAGTTGCTGTTTGTTCTGAGATCCGTACAAAACACATAAACGCAATGTGGGCACCACGTATAATTTTTTAATGTTAAACCTGGTGTTAGGTAAAGTTACCGCTAGGCTTTAAAAGGTTAAGGTGACTATGTTACAGACAGTTATTACGCCAAAGCGCTTGCGAAATGAGTGACAGCAAATACGGAAACAAAGGTGACCAGTGCGTGATTTCAGGCTTCCGCCGCGACGTAGATAAGACGTGCGCTGTACTGGAATATTACGCCGTTAAGACGTAGTTCTGTACCGATGTTTCGGCACAATATTCAACGGTCAAGAAGTTCAGGTCGTCTTGAAGATGGTGAAGATGGGACCGATAGGTTGTCCCACAACGTCGGTACAGAACTGCCGCCCAACGCTGCATAATATCCTACAGCAGCTCAGAACTGAAAGGTGACTACCGTGACATTGCGTATGGGAGGGGTGTCCAGATATTTTATGGCACGATATGCGAGCTATGTGGTCGCGCTGTCTAAGGGCGTGGGTCTGCGCCCGTTCGCTTGCTGGGATTGCGGGTTCGAATGTCACCGGGTGCATGGATGTCTGTCTCTTGTGAATGTTTGTGCTGTCAGGTAGAGGTCTCTGCGTCGGGCTGATCACTCGTCCAGAGGAGTCCTACCGAGTGTTTGCGTATCCCTGAGTGTGATCAGGTGCAACAGTAATCTTGTACATCTGCAGTGAGTAGGTAGACACAGAATAAGAACGAACGAAAATATCGGAATATTTACTGGTTCAAACGAAAAGTTTTGTGATGTCTGTGGGCCAGAGTTCGACCCTAGCAGTGACGTAGATATTGCGGGCTTGTTTCAGAATTTCTCTGACCTCTGTCTTATGCAACGGAGACGAAATTCGTATGTCATTGTGGGTAAGGGTTTAACCTTTTAAAGCCTTGCGGGTACTTTACGTACCACCAGGTTTAATATTAAAAAATTCTACGTGGTGCCCACATTGCGTTTATGTGTTTTGTACGGATCTCAGAACAAACAGCAACTTTTGCCTTATAACACATTAAGAGACTGGTTTTTATAACCGAAGTGGAGAGTGTTTACAGCGCGGTACGCACTGACTCCTTATATAAAACAGATACGCTTCGTCTTTAAAGGGTTAATGCAGCCTGACCTTGCTTATGACTGCAAGGTCCGTACGGGAGGAATTGATGGAAGTAATGTAGTGGAACGGAAGAAGTGTTCGAATTGGTATGTGGTATGAGTGTTGCAGTCAGTAACTGTGGTGAGCAGTAACACTGTGACTCACAAGGCAAATGGCTGCCCCATGTTCAGGCTCCAGCTGATCGAGGGTCTAACAGGACGGCATGGACTGATTGTGCCTCGCTCGGTTTGCTCGTCTGTCTGTTGAACCATTTCGTATAACTCACTTAACATTAGCTTATGCAGAGGATTTTTGCTCCTGGGGAAAAGGTGGGGCTTCAAAGAAGATGCGTGGGTTCTGAGCGAGTTGTCAGAAAAGAAACCGTCTCTCAATTCCGTGATTTTGGGGCTGGTTTATGTGTGGACGGATATTTGAATATTTACAACACAAATACTGTATTCTGATTTTGTTCGTTGAGTTCCCGTGTGAAGCGTCTTTGAAATAATAAGGTGAGATTATAAACCGCTTTTTTGTTAATTTTTTTAAAAAAATTAGTCGTTTTATTTTATATTGATAAGACGTTACGTCAATTTAAATTTTGTGGTGCAAAAATTAAAGAAATTTAAATATTATGGCAGACAGCAAGCGTATGCGATTTTTAGGTGCGAAAAGTGACTTATTCATATTATTGTATTATATTTTAATACTTTGAGGTATGAGGTGCAGCAAAAATAACACAAAAATCTTTATAATATCCTACCTCATAATAAACTCACTGCATCTGTATTACAAATATAACCTAATACATACTGCATGCGGAATATAAACAACTACGAACTTATGCCTGGAAAGGCTCACTTTTCGTATCACAACATTGCAATTTTATGCTTATTATCTTTGTGTATTTTAGAGTTTTAATATTTTAATGTTTCTAATAAGGACGATACAGTACCCAGATTGGAGTGTTGGGTTTGTACTCCTTTGTTCTAAATAAGTCCCGGAGGATGGCACTCCGGTGCCGAAACATGTAGGAGTTTTGTAATTGTTATGAATTGTATTTTATTAAGTGCCTAGGTGTATGCTGGTTGATGTGTTAAGTAAACATGAGCCAGTTAACGCTGTCTTTTCCTCGAGTCATATGACGCGCAAAAGCACGCTGTCTAGAAAAAATGCAGGCGGAGCTTTGTAATGTAACTGCAGATGTGTTACGTAATAATCGTTGTGCCTTACAGAAGTAAAAAGTTTTGTGCGAGAGATAGTAGATGTGCTGGCAATTCGCATACTACATTAACCCTTTAAAGACGAGGCGTATCTGTTTCATATAAGGACTCAGTGCGTACCGCGCTGTAAACACTCTCCACTTCGGTTATAAAAACCAGTCTCTTAATGTTTTATAAGGCAAAAGTTGCTGTTTGTTCTGAGATCAGTACAAAACACATAAACGCAATGTGGGCACCACGTAGAATTTTTTAATGTTAAACCTGGTGGTATGTAAAGTTACCGCTAGGCTTTAAAAGGTTAGAAGCGCGCTCATGTGAGATAAAAATATCTTTCTGTTTATCAACGCATACAGGGTGTGCAGCCGAATGCGGAGCCCTTTAATGTATTCTACGAACCGGTTCATATCTGCACTGCAATGTAGCGATCGACAACACCGCCCTCTGTGCAGTAGGTCTACCCATTTCCGACAGCCCAGAGCTAACGCGGGACTCCTCGCCATAGAGCGGACGACATAGCGACCGATAAATGCCCCGGTTCTGCGGCACTCCGTTTCGCGTTTAAAGACTCCCGTGTACGAGTGTATGGAAGACTGACAGATGTCTCGAGCAGCGGTCAAGTATTTGATATCTTCATTGAGTTCGCACGTTTCTTCACATTTGCCTCTCTCTACTGCAGTTTGCCTGTGAACGAAGTGTATGGACTATGACTCATATTAATGAAGCCTCGTCACAGAGAGAGAGAGAGAGAGAGAGAGAGAGAGAGAGAGAGAGAGAGAGAGACCGAGGCCCTCCATTCTGGCGCAGGGGCAACACAGAACGCGCATGTGTAATTCTACACCGTTAACCACACCCGTAAAGTTTGTTGCCTAGGTCATTCAGAAGGATATGTTCCTATGTCAGGCCGGGCGGGGGCTGAACGGTTCCAACTTCCTGAGGACCTGTTCAAGCAGACACGTGGGGCAAGCCTTACCGCGATCGGCTGGATTGCTGTAACTGTCACAGAACTGCTTGACTGTCAGTGCAGGGGTACTAGTGGCTTGCCTGTCAGTTCAGGGGTACTACTGGCTTGCCTGTCAGTGCAGAGGTACTAGTGGCTTTACTGTCAGTGGAGGGGTACTAGTGGCTTGACTGTCAGTGCAGGGGTACTAGTGGCTTGACTGTCAGTGCAGGGGTACTAGTGGCTTGCCTGTCAGTTCAGGGGTACTACTGGCTTGCCTGTCAGTGCAGAGGTACTAGTGGCTTTACTGTCAGTGGAGGGGTACTAGTGGCTTGACTGTCAGTGCAGGGGTACTAGTGGCTTGACTGTCAGTGCAGGGGTACTAGTGGCTTGCCTGTCAGTTCAGGGGTACTACTGGCTTGCCTGTCAGTGCAGAGGTACTAGTGGCTTTACTGTCAGTGGAGGGTACTAGTGGCTTGACTGTCAGTGCAGGGGTACTAGTGGCTTGACTGTCAGTTCAGGGGTACTAGTGGCTTCACTGTCAGTGTAGGGGTACTAGTGGCTTGACTGTCAGTTCAGGGGTACTTGTGGCTTGACTGTCAGTGCAGGGGTACTAGTGGCTTGACTGTCAGTGCAGGGGTACTAGTGGCTTGACTGTCAGTTCAGGGGTACTACTGGCTTGCCTGTCAGTGCAGAGGTACTAGTGGCTTTACTGTCAGTGGAGGGGTACTAGTGGCTTGACTGTCAGTGCAGGGGTACTAGTGGCTTGACTGTCAGTTCAGGGGTACTAGTGGCTTGACTGTCAGTGCAGGGGTACTAGTGGCTTGACTGTCAGTGGAGGGGTACTAGTGGCTTCAATGTCAGTGCAGGGGTACTAGTGGCTTGCCTGTCAGTTCAGGGGTACTAGTGGCTTGACTGTCAGTGCAGGGGTACTAGTGGCTTGACTGTCAGTGCAGGGGTACTAGTGGCTTGCCTCTCAGTTCAGGGGTACTAGTGGCTTGCCTGTCAGTGCAGGGGTACTAGTGGCTTGACTGTCAGTGCAGGGGTACTAGTGGCTTGCCTGTCAGTTCAGGGGTACTAGTGGCTTGACTGTCAGTGCAGGGGTACTAGTGGCTTGACTGTCAGTGCAGGGGTACTAGTGGCTTGCCTCTCAGTTCAGGGGTACTAGTGGCTTGCCTGTCAGTGCAGGGGTACTAGTGGCTTGACTGTCAGTGGAGGGTACTAGTGGCTTGACTGTCAGTGCAGGCGTACTAGTGGCTTGCCTGTCAGTTCAGGGGTACTAGTGGCTTGCCTGTCAGTGCAGGGGTACTAGGGGCTTGCCTGTCAGTTCAGGGGTACTAGTGGCTTGACTGTCAGTGCAGGGGTACTAGTGGCTTGACTGTCAGTGGAGGGGTACTAGTGACTTGACTGTCAGTGCAGGGGTACTAGTGGTTTGCCTGTCAGTTCAGGGGTACTAGTGACTTGACTGTCAGTGCAGGGGTAC
>BLKM01010557.1:0-12005 GCA_013340265.1 Coptotermes formosanus
GTTAGTTAGTTAGTTAGTTGGTTGGTCGGTCGGTCAGTCGGTCAGTCGGTCAGTCATCAGTTGGTTAGTTCGGAGTCAAAAGCAACGCCGCTAACAAATATCACTTTATACCCGAACTTTCGGTGTCGCTCAGTGACCAACACCGCACACGCAGTAGCACACTTGTGCTTGTCTCCGTAAGTTATAAGAACCCTAACCTTACTTCTTGCGGGCAGTCACGGTCCAGTGGGTAACATCTAAAGCGGCACGCAACCCGCACGCCTTCCAAACACCACGGGAGAGTCCGAGAGAAGCCTAGAAGGCAGACATTTAACTCGGCAAGACGAGCTGAAGCAATCGAACCAACAGCACTATGGCGCAGCGCATGGTAATTCAAACAAAGGAACCCATAGCTTCTGGCTATTGAAACACTGTCGAGGGTGGTTACTACGACTCTCTCATAATCATCATCATCATCGTCGTCGTCGTCGTCATCATCACCACCATCACTGTCGGTGGACACGGTCTGTAACCACAACAAGACGGTCTCATTTCATCTACACACAGCCAAGACGTAGTCTGGGAAGCTGTCTACAGTACTGTTCCTTACAAACGCAGACAATAATAATGTATGGATTGTGCTGCTATCTATTGCTTTTGCTTGGCAACTGTGTTATATGCTTTCCAGCAACAGTAACGTGCACGGTGAGCACGCATGGATACGACGGACTATACTGGATGTACGATGAGCAAAGCAACGAGAATCACTCAAGCAACTGCAAGACCTCCGCACGCCAAAACACTTGCAATTTGGTAACACTGACGCAGGATTATAATAAATTATACAAGGTGCACAAGAATTCTGTTTCCGTGTGCTCTGTATTCCACCGCGACATGTTGCGACCGTTATACGTGGCCATCCTCAGGCAATTCGCAATAAAAATTACGAAGGGACAACATAAACAGACCGCACTGCGTTGCTGACGAAATACGTTTTTCCCGCGAGTTTTATACAACACCAAAACTTCATATACAAATAGAGTCCCAATACTTCTGGAAGGAATTACACGCGGCACTGCACGTCTGTAAGTACGGCTCACCCTGTACGCCGCCATGTGGGCCCACAGGGAGGGCAGACACATACTCTTAATCTTTGTCTAGCCCCGGCGCTAGAGAGCGGCGAGTGGTCAACGCCACGCCCCAGCCGCTTTACCCCAGGAAAGAGACACGGTACAGGAGGCTGGGCGGGCGCCAGGGATGGTCCGGACGCGTGCGGAAAACCTCGTCCCAACCGGGATTCGATCGCCGGACCGTCCAGCCCGTAGCGAGACGTTATACCGACTGCGCCATCCCAGGACACACTAGTGTCTGTATGAGTGATTATTCTCTTCACGATTCACATTACCAACTGTGAAGATGGCAACGCGCGATAGTTGAAACATGCCGCAATGACACACCGCGAATTGAACGCAGAATTTCTGTGCTGACGTCACAGTTTGCTGTGTCTACGTACACAGCAGTGCTATCGAGGATTTTGGCGTTGTGGGATATGATGCCGCGTCGCTGGCTCTGGCTCCCGACGTTTCGAAGAACCTTTAACCCTTGAACATGAAAATAACTCGTTACTTCGAAACGTCAAAAACCACGCACCCACCGATACAAGGTCACATTCCAGTTCCATCGTCCTTTCACGTGACCCTCTTCATAAACAGCCTCCAAAAGACGCGGTTCTTTCAGCTGCTATTCCGTAGCAATTAGTTGATTTAGGCGAAGGGATGAGTGCAGAGAGTTGCGGCAGGGAACGTGAGGTGTACAACATCATGTCCAGAAACTTCGTGGTGCCTCGCCCCCCCTTCAGAGTGGCGATGTAGCAGCCACCCCGCAATACAGCTGTCTGTTACAACTGTTAGGACATGAATCTGACTCCAACAAGGCCAGCCACAGCCTGCCTGCTTGCCTGCTTGGTTTCTAACACCCCGACCTCGCAACTTGCTCCATCCTTTAATATGCATGTGATAATTCAGCCCTTTTAATTAAAATTACACGGAAGGATGGAATAATGCGCGAGTTACGTTAGGGAGCAAACAGCAGACAAGTACTACGGCAGACACGGGCACATTGTTTTGGAAACTTGTAATAAAAACACGGCTACTTAGGTCAAAGCCTGTTACAGGAGAAAAACGTTCCTTCTTCCAGTTTTTCATTCCTACTTGATTTATTTAGCACTTTTTGATAAAGCAACGTGGTTCAGTCTCCGGATTATGCGATGGCCTGTGAAACACCACACATTATGCACGCACACACGCACGCACACACATACAGAGACACAGGGGGTTCAGCAAGTAGATCACCCGGAGCACGAACGTACGAAGTCCTCACATGGTTAGACGCAGTCCATTCTTCAAATCAACTGTCACTACTTTTCAACATCATGCCCCAGCACAGCTGGACACAGCAGCCTCTTTTAAACCTTACGAACAGTGCAAATCAAAACACAAGCAGCTAAAACTTCGTAGGTTATTGAAATAACGCCACACATCGTACGAAAGCCCAGTGATCATTACCGTGTTCAAAACAGTCCCCTATTGGTCCCTGTCACGAGCCAGATCAATCCACTCCACCCTCTACAACATTTCTGCTAGATCCACTTTAATATTATCCTCTCATACGCGCCTCAATCCTCCATGTTTTCTGTGACATTACCCACAGCGTGATGCAATTATGGATACGAGAAGTGCAGATTTATCATGCCGACCCAGACACAGAAGCGAGCCCGCGACAGCCAACTCCAAAGACGGCTTACGCAGCCCGTGATGAGTGGCAGGTTGGCACACTCGTAAGGCGGCCAATCCTGACACAACTGTTAGTAGCGCTTACAGCACAGCGGTTTGCCAAGGCCATTACTTACTGGTACAGCACAGCCTGAGGCGCGCTATTCCTACTGTTCTAAAAACATAATTTTCTGAAAAACAGTCGTCTGTTATTAAATTCACTCATTCGCTGTCCGGACTGCTGTTCCGTGTAGCTCGTTCCCTCCCTCATCCTGCTAATTTCAACCGTAATTACCATCACTGCTGGTAACTAATGCTGCCAACATTCATATCGCCTGGACCCTTCCGCATTGGGACAAATATTTCAGAAAGGCGCCACCATCCACCCCCCCCCATCCCGCCCCCACCCCGCCACTCTGTGTGTCTCGAGCAGTCTTCTCGCCTTATGATTAGGCTTCCCAACATTTCTCTGTCGTCTCTGCATCTTGACTTGGAACGCGGGGTGGGGGGCGTGGGGGGGGGGGGAGCTAAGAACACATTTTTGTGATAATTACGAACGGTAACTTTAAACTGATGTAAGATTCTTTCCTTCAGTTAATTTGTAACTGCGATGTTCTATGCGGCGCCTGTAGTGTCTCACCAGCGGCGCGCTTTTGAAACAACAAACTTTACACAAGCTGCACGCTTTATGTGCTGCCGAAAGCTACTGAAGCAAGCACACTTGCGAACCCGCAAACAGACCTACGCAGACAGCGGAAATATTCAGGAAATATATTTTTGCGTCGGGCAAGATTATAAACCATAACCACGATTCCGGTTTTGCAAAGTGGCTGTGGTTAACTGCACCGCTTGCAAGAGACCGATGAAACTGCAGTCTATTAAGCGACGGCGTTTCAGGTGCAGACGCTATAAAGCCCACTGTAAGCCACGGAGATGACAACAAATGTTGTAAACCTAGACTTGAGACAAACCGAGTCATGCTGTTACGGTAGGCAGTGACTAACACCGTCAATGCATGCCAACAAACGCTGAAGGCATTAGTAAGCGTCCAATGATACTGCATTTGTTGGCTGGCAGCTGTGATGCGTGAAACATACTGTTCCTGTCAAAGGGGGCAACAGTGACAGCACAGGGACTGCAACTAAGGATGGAAAGCAAAAGAACAGAACAGTTACTGAATGATTTGCGCTGTCTGACACGGGCCTCCCGCGGCAAGTGTGCAGACAGGCCGGACACTGGGCCGCAAAGCGAGTGGTGAGACTCGGCTTAACACTGTGCAGCCAACTGCATTCTGGGATGCGGCATGACGCAGTCCTGCTGCATGCTGATGGACGCAGTGGGTTCCTCTGGAACGTCGGTAGGTAACTCCCGGACTACAAGACGTCACATCTCGTAAGACAGTCATTTTGACTGAAGAATGAAAAGCTGTCTTCTGGGACGTGACAACGTGTAGCTTGATTAGGGCTTCCCGACGTTTCGAAGGAAGATATTTGTCACGCGTTCAAGTTCTGTGGTGGTCAACCCGGACATACAGCATCACACCCCAGAAGACCTGGATCCGAACAACACCGCTGTGGTCACCTCGAACCTCGCTCTAATTTCTCTATTTTTAACAGTCAAACAACTTATTCTGGAAATACACGCTGCAGACGTACTTCTAATAAAATGACTGCCTCCGCTGTATATTCAGTGTGTCTGTCTGTCTGTCTGTCTGTCTGTCTGTCTGTCTGTCTGTCTGTCTGTCTGATGAAACACTCGACAGTGTCTACACGAAAACTGTCTACGGACAAAGCTTGTTAAATTGTGCCGGATACGAGGTAACGTGGGAAATACACATATCCATAAATTACAGCCGAAGATGATGTTAATGTGGCGGCGACGCGAACGGATTTGCATGCAGTAACGACCACTGGGCGGCACTTGTCAGTGCGAACAGGGGCACCTCGGCAATATCTCGGCCGATTCCCCAGGTAACCACGTGGAGCACATCACGTGGATTAGACGTCGTAACACACACGCACGCACACACAACGTCTCGTGCAGTCGGATAGTCATGCAAAATCGACGCAGCCGCTCTCGTCTGTTGAAGGATTTGACCAGTGGCATACGCCACGGTGCTGGAAGCACAGGAAAGGACGTGTGGATTTAGCCATTCCCTTTACACATGCGTGCAACATCTGCAGCCTGCCGAGCCTGATTTAAACATGCTAGAGCAAGGTAAGCAATACTGCACCCTGAAAGCGTCCTGCAATTAAAAATTGTAATCACTTAAAGTTTGTTAATGCGTTTAGTGATCTGTATACATGGGATTGGTAGGTGCCTGCAGAAGCAATCGCAGTCTCTCTCAGGCTCAATGAATTCCTGTACGCGACAATGACATACCTGAAGAAGCACCCTCTATAAACAACCCACAGTGTCTGGAACACGAAAACTTTGATCAGTAGTTTATCCTGTCTTGTAAACTTCGCACACAACTGAAAGTAAATTACTCTCTTGCCATCACTTCTACGTAGCTAATGGATTCCCAACTTGTGAGAAAGAAAAGTGAAAACTTGCAAGGCAAGAAACAACAGTTAGCTGACAGGGTAATGGTGGAGATGGAGTGTTGGTGCAAATGCTGCCCTTGTTAAGTCCTGCTGCCCTGACAGATCGGCCCAGACATTGGACCACTGAACTTCTGGTCCAATGAAACCCGCACTGAAAAAGATTTTGTCCCTCAGTACTAAGTCACTTCAGTACCAAAAAATATATACTTTTGTGCTGGGGGGAGGGGCACCTGTTCAGCCTCAGGACATTCCGACATTCTTCAGCAAAATTTACTTACTATTTTGCAAAGTGTCTTTATTTTCTGTAACAAGACGATTATAAAAATGAGCGCCTCTAGTCGCCATATGCGATCTGAATCTGGTGGTCCCGCTTGAAAGAGACCGACTCTATCTCTCGATGACATTGTGTTCTACTGTGCCTGACACAGAAGTCAGTGCCGGATTTCACAGGCAGGGCTGTCCGGCAATACCTGCAGTGTGTTACTCAACACAGGCAGAACAGAAACACATCTAGCGAGTTGGTTGGAGAAACCTGAAGGCGAGACGGCTTGGAAGCCCTACATGTAATGGGAGGATAATATTAAAATGGACCTTAAACAGGACTGGATGATATGGACTACATTCAACACACTCCAGGACAGCGTAACAAACACGACAATGAAACTTTCGCTTCCATAAACTGTAAGGCAAGTATCCACTGGTTACAAACAAAGTGGAAATTAGTCTCCTAAAAATGCAGCCCGATTTCACCTTTGCATGCCACAAGTTCTGCCCAGCAACATAAACTGTGCCTGTCCTTGTCTCCTTCTGCTGTTAAATTGTCGTATTTATGCTCTATAAAGCAAACACCCTCTAGCAATCAAAAACACTATCAAACACCCTCTAAAATCAACCACCCCTACCAACCAAACACTCTATCAAACAACCTCCATCAAACATACTCGTACACTATTAAACGCCGTTTCGAACATCATCAAACACTCAAAAATACACTGTCAAACTCTCTATCAATCAAACACAACCTAAAATCAACCACCCTCTACTAGTGACTATAAAACACCCTCTATCACTCTATCAAACACACACTATCAAACACCCTCTATCAGACGCCCTCTACAAATCAAGCACCCCCCCCCCACCAATGCCCCAATATTCACGATAAACCTGTACCAATTGTGGCGTCCAGTCGCTACCAACCATCACAGCGCGCACCAGAGAGTGCACACCCTTTACCGATGTGCTTATTTGCGTCACTCACGTTCGGGTCCTTGGAACAGCCATCGGGAAAGTCATATCTTGTTCAAAAGGAGTGGAACGGCACGAAAGGTTCTGACATCAGCAGGCCTAATGTTTGCCTCCTGCACATTTCAACTGCTCTGCGTGCCCCTCCGCGTCACGGCGTTAGGCCTTCCGCAAGGCCATTTTTGTCTGGCTTCTTTCCTCGTGAAGGCAGCTCAGTTTTCGGATCGGCAGCAAACACAGTCACCTGCGCGTCTTGGCACACCAAGATAGGGCACGCACTATCAAACACGGCGTGCAAGTATGCATTAGAAGCTGCTAAACTCCTGGCGCGATAAGCAACTACATCGAAAGCCATGCCACTTGGCCCACACCTGTACCTGCATAAAGGGGCAGTTAATTATTAGCCAGCAGTCCTTTCGTTACTGCCGGACTGCGAGCGTGTTTGGCTGTCACCACGTCGGATGATAGATGGCGTGCAAACATCCAAAAGAAGGTGAACATAGAGTACCCTATATACATCATCCCCCCCCCGGGCTTCCTTGTGATCCACGCCGTTACCCCCCCCCCCCCACCTCTGAACATCATTTATGCGTAGGAGTAACCCATATACTAATTGACTACGGACATGTGCTCTATAATTCAAAATTTTAATTTTAAAATGGGATTGGCTACAGGGAGAAGTTACGTTTCAGATATTTACAACCTAACCTCTGACCTTCAAATAGCGTCAATTAATGAAATGGAGAAAGCAGTAAGGACGTGAGCAAAAAAACTGTGCCCCGAGAAAACACGGATATCCGAGCTGAGTTTGAAAACATAAAACTACTTACCCAGAACATAACATGTACAGGTGTAGGCTTTCAGTTTTGCACGTTGATGTTTCGGAGTAACGTAACGTTTCCATCTTCAGAGTAACTGTGTGGATGCTGAAGTAGATGGGAGGAGAGAGGAAGTCGGTTATCTAAGAAGGTTAAAAGAATTCTGACCAATCGTAACTGCGGAATTTCCTTCAAACTTGCCACACGACCGACAAATCAGTTTACTTCAGCATCAGTATGAACCAGGTTGTCACCCCGAAGATGGAGCAGTGCGTTCGTCCGAAACGTTGTAACATACATTTAGTACACGGTCTGAGAACACCAAAGCAACCATCATGTGAAGACGTACTCAGTGTTCAGTGGTTAACGTACTATAGACTGGATCCATTTGTGTCTCAAACATAAAAATTATTAGCGGCGTGTACAAACAGGCGAGCAAGAACACACAGGCACACCCGCATTCCTACGCTGAAATGCTCAGAATTTTTGCACGAGGCCCACTGCATTAAAATATTCTCACCTCCTGTCAACTAAACCACAACTAACAATTAATTTGCAAACTGCACTTGTATTTAAATAAATGCGTCAATTTGCAAATAGAAACGCGAACTTTCCGTCACATATAACTACCTCATTTTCGACGAACTCACAATGCATTATTACACGTGGAGGTAGTGGAAACGTCAGTGACGTCACAACAACACACCTACATAACAGCACGAAATCGTACGGCTTCGGTTTACACGCGAACAGCCATTGTTAGCTGCGACACGTCCGTCCGTTGTTCGTATGGAGTGGATGAATCTTCCTAAAATGTATAATGGATGGTTTTATGAAAGTCTGCAGAAAAAATTTTGGTTTGGTTACATTCGGACAAAAAGCAGGCAACTTACGTGAATACGTACATACATGTGTGAACAATTTCGTTACCGAAGTCACCACAGCTGAAGTCGACATTCACAGACACTGGCCGGGACTAACCTGCGTCAGTCCTTCACGCGGTCTACACAATGCAAAGTGAAGAACAACAAAAACGTACCGCCGTATCGTCTAATATTTAGAGTAAATGAATCATGAATGCAGGACCCGCCAACTGTACACGAAATATTTTGAAGCCCGGAAGTTTAAAACATTTCAATGAGAACAGCATTTCAGTTTAAGTACGACCGATACATTTAGAACAGAAAAAAAAAACCTTAGACACACAAACGATCAGTTCTGCAAGTACATGCAACAGCACACCCCAGTAACAGTGACACCATTCGTCAGCACGTGCATAATTGCGAGCAACAATAAATATGTGATAACGGCTGGTTTAAATCGCATGACAAACTGGGAAGTGTCCAGGATGCAACGATCCGAAAGCGCCTCGACGTACGTTTCCTGTCTTCACCTACATAAACGTAACGCTGACCGTAAGGGGCCTGACACCTCAGTTCATGTGCTTTGAGGACTTAGCAATAGCCACGGTACTGATAGAGCAATATCTTACGTTCATGCGAACATCAAATTAACTGCGGTGACCTTTACCTCTTGTAAGACTTGTCAGTGGTTACAAATTCTGCTTGCTGCCCACACAGTGTATTTGTGTGTTTTGTGTGGATCTCAGAACAAACAGCGATTATTTCCCTATACAGCATTAACTGATTCGTTTTTATAACCGAGACGGAGTGTGTTTACTGCGCGGTACGGACTGGATCTTTAAATATACGTTCTGCCCCCACAGTGTATTTATGTGTTTTGTGTGGAACTCAAAACAAACAGCGATTATTTCCCTATACAGCATTAACTGACTGGTTTTTATAACCGTGACGGAGTGTGTTTACTGCGCGGTACGGACTGGATCTTTAAATATACGTTCTGCCCACACAGTGTGTTTATGTGTTTTGTGTGGATCTCAGAACAAACAGCGATTATTTCCCTATACAGCATTAACTGACTGGTTTTTATAACCGAGACGGAGTGTGTTTACTGCGCGGTACGGACTGAGTCTTTAAATATACGTGCTGCCCACACACTGTGTTTATGTGTTTTGTGTGGATCTCAGAACAAACAGCGATTATTTCCCTATACAACATTAACTGACTGGTTTTTATAACCGAGACCGAGTGTGTTTACTGCGCGGTACGGACTGAGTCTTTAAATGTAATTCAGGCTAACCGATTATTCAAAGGGTTAAGCAATAAATGTTACCGGCAGTCTCACAGAAAACAGGACTCACCTAAAGAAATCTGCTCTGCGTGTGCGTGTGCTCGCATAACAACGCTAACGGCAATACAAAAATACGAACGAGCAAGGGAAGTAAAACAAGCGGCCGTAGTTGTGCAGGCTTGTCAGACTGCCAGACGCTACAAACGAAACACAATTCGTAGGAACAGAGTACTGTCAACATACTTCGGAACACTCTCTAAAACCTTCCACTGATATTAAACACAGAAACGAAGAGATGGAGAGATAGAAAAGAAATGCCGTGAGTGTTAGAGAGAGAGCCTCCAGCTTCCATTTAGACTTGGAACTACCATAGCAACGCAACCGAATAGGCAGTGACGAAGGCTTGCAGGCAGGCAGGCAGCTCTTTCAGAGCCGGAAACAAACCAAATGCCAGAGCTACAGCAATCTCCAGGAGCGCGTCAGTCATGCAACCAGCACTTCTTGTGACTACGGGTGATGGCGGAGGATTTCAATTTACCGTCTTTCGCGGCTGTTGAGCTGCAGTATACAGACAGTGCCTGCTTTCACTTCTACTGACTATTACATGCATTCGAGAACTGAGATACAAGGAGTGAGTCATTCAGTTTGTCCATCCAATTGTCAATTGTCCTCCCCCCTCGTCGACTGTGCAAGCCATTGCTTGCCTGTCTCGCTGTGTGCGTTGTGTCTATACCCACGGCATGTTACAGAAAGCACAATCCGATATACCCGTTATACAACAGCGCACTGCTTTTTACTTTCCATATCTCGCTTATTTTTGTATTTTAACGCTTTCCGGTAGTAGTTCTTATATCTTAGGAATGATCTTATTGACATTTGACCTTCTAGGTGCAATGGCAGGCCAGGAGTGCCAACTCTGGTCCACGAACAGACGATGTCTGTTTGCAGGGCTGCACAGCACGAAACGGTGTGTTCTGAACTCTCTTTGAGTCACCGGATTTTTAACCGGTAGTTTTCCTTAACCAAAACCCAACATTTTGTGCCAATTTCCCAGCAGACATGTCACCTTGCAAACCTTCTAACTGGTCTCGTTCCTTCACGTTTATACACAAAACTCTGTATACATTGTCCTTCTCCCCAGCACGTGCTACATGTCCCGCCAATCCCTCATTTTATCACCCGACGGGTACTTGCATTATGTTAGAAGAACAAACCACAAAACGCATTGCGCAATTTTATCCACTTTATTGTTGACTTCTTCCCTGTTATGTCTAAATCTTCCTCAGTAACCGACCTCCGAACACAAGGCAGCTCCCGTTCTCCCCCTGCTGTGAGACACCAACTTCCACACCCACATAAAACAAACAGGCAAATTACAATACGGTAACATAATGACTGAGAACATCCTGCAGCCTATGCTGTAGTGTAGCTGTATTGATGACAAATGCGATCTGTACGCTCCAAGGGATGTTCACGTGGTCACATCACGTCACAGCCAGAAGAGCATAAGCAGGTAGCATCTCCCACCCCCGTCTGTTCGCTGTTCTTCCTTCCATCAGCAAGCGGTAAGCTGCTGCTGGTAACTTGCGCCTCCTTATCTCACAGCTCATGGCTTTCATTGTCTTTAAGACCGGTCTATTAAACGTGCTATAACGTACAGTCTTCCTCAAACTAAAATACGCATCATCTGTGAAGCTTTCGGCACTAAACACGTTTCAGATCGCAGCCTGCTTCTAGCTGTTCGGTACAACACAGACAAAAGTACGCACTGTCAGACACGAATGGACATTTGGTGTGGACGAACACACAGAACTGGATTCGACAATCAGAGAAATATGGAAACTTCACATGCGTTAGGCCTCCTAGTGAAGGCGTATCTTGCGCTCTTTCCTTAAGGTAAATCGGTCAGGAAATACTCACCCAACGAACGCGTCATATCCCACAACACGTCAATCGAAGTGGAAATCTGAAATCTCGACCTTTTTCAATACTTACTCTGTTTACTACATACGCAGTACTTTCAATTCATTTTACAAATTTTATACATCTCGAATATCACAGATGCACTTTAACGCGCAGTGTCGATACGCTTCCTCTTCCCAACAGCGTTACGTACAGTCTGTTCAGAACCTGAGGTTGCAACTAACACTTTTGTCGACGTATGTGTTACTGTAACTGTATTTCAACAAAATTCAATACAAATAATTTTGACACTACACTTAAAATAGGATAATTAACTTGAATGACTTTAAACATTCAGTACGTACCGCCCAGTAAACACTCCGTCCCGGTTATAAAAACCAGTCAGTTAATGCTGTATAGGGAAATAATCGCTGTTTGTTCTGAGACCCACACAAAACACATAAATACACTGTGTGGGCAGAACGTATATTTAAAGACCCAGTTCGTACCGCGCAGTAAACACACTCTGTCTCGGTTATAAAAACCAGACAGTTAATGCTGTATAGGGAAATAATCGCTGTTTGTTCTGAGATCCA
>BLKM01010558.1:0-10910 GCA_013340265.1 Coptotermes formosanus
AGTGGATTTTTTCATTGGCATAATCCTGTCGGTCGCACTATGGCCCTAGGGTCGACTCAGTCTCTAACAGAAATGAGTACCAGGAATATTTCCTGGAGGGTACAAGTGGCCGGTGCGTATGGCTGACCTTACCACCTTCATGTGCCGATTGTCTGGAAATTTGGAAGCCTCAACCTCCTGGAACACTAAGGGCCCATCCAAGCCCCCTAATGGGAAACCTTTACCTTTTTACCAACCTAAAAGAGAACATGTACCGGAAATGACATGGAAATATAAATTCCACCATACCAAACATGTGAGAGGCAGCCAAAA
Organism: Coptotermes formosanus; assembly: GCA_013340265.1. Classification (NCBI taxonomy): domain Eukaryota; kingdom Metazoa; phylum Arthropoda; class Insecta; order Blattodea; family Rhinotermitidae; genus Coptotermes; species Coptotermes formosanus. The sequence continues at coordinate 313 of BLKM01010558.1, forward strand.
GCAAACCGTTTCGGCATTATACACACTGCTAACCTTGGATTTTGATAATTCTTTACCAACACAGGCCGAAACATCTTGTCAGGAAATATGATCAAATAATGATTTTAGTTGTGATGACCGAAAAAAACCCCCAATGTTTACTTGGTAACATAAACAGTTATCGTTTTCAGTCCCGCATCACGGTAACAAGCTGTAAGAAAACACATATGCTCGTCTTTATGATACTTGTTTTCCGTCGCCTGGTACTGCGAACGACGCCCCGGCGTTTCGGGCGAGTTTGTGTTGGAGGTTTAGCAGCAACATTTACACATTTCATTTATTTTCTGGTATCCATGTTATTCTGCAATAAATAGAGGTAAAGGTCACCCTGCAACCACCTATGAAGGCACACAGCGGGAGCAGAGGTATAGTATAACCGTACTCTTTGTTTAACCTCGACACAACATGGGAGTGGGTGGTTAAGGCCACGCCCCGGCCAATTTATTCCCAGGAATAACCCAGTACCCATTGTACAGAAAGCTAGGAGGACCCCAGGGCCGGTCGGGACGCATATAAAAAATCTCGCCTTCACCGGAATCCGATTCCCGGACTCTCCAGTTAGTCGGTATATCGTCTACGCTATCCCGGCCCTTCGTTTTGGGCGAAATAAATTTTCCAAACCTCGACAACTAGTAGAAACACGAAAAAATAAGATTTTGCGGTCGCCCACTGCATGCCTTACGAATTTGTATTCAGGCTGCTATGTAAAGTACAGCTGGCACTGAGACAATCTTTGTGAAATTTCAGACGACACGACAAATTTGTGCAAGGAATTTCAGCAAACACCTTTGTCAAAATCAATCCACTGGTTCCCCAGTTGTTAATTAGATGATGTAATGCGACAATTACTTTTGTACAATCATTGCCAGAACCGTTTGACATTCGGGGGGGGGGGGGGGGCGTGGGCGGGGGGAATGTATTCGGCAAAAAAAATATTGATTCATTATGCATCGTAACTTTGTTCAAAACTTTTTTCACTCTAATAACCATGTAGCGAATTAATACTCAATTTCATTGATGGCAATGTATAACTTTTTATCTCTCCATTGGCAATCACACACTCAAAAGCATTACACTCAGTCATTAGTGGCTCAGCTGCAAGCTAGCGTCTGTATTGAACGTCACTAACCAAATATCCATTCAACGCGTAACAAGTGATCCTTACACGTATTCAAAATACAGTGGCAAACGGCCAATAGTTCACTTTTCTGTGCCATTACCATATTAGTTTTAAGTTTGTAACATTTCAGAGATTCATTGATGTCTCCAAAAATTCCCTAATATTCTTGTTTTCACAGTTTTTGTATCCATGATTATAAAATGTTTGTCTTCTCACAAAATTACACAATATCTCATTCATGAATCAGGGTAAAGCCTTGTCCGTAGGGCTATCCTGTAAAGGCTTCATGTATAACGTATTAAGTACTACACCAGTATTGTTTTAGAGGCACGTGTTGCTTTCAGATCGGTCGTTTTATGCACTTCTGCGCTGCAATGTTATGAGGGACGTTCACCACCTGTCACATTCCCAATCACGAACGCCTAAATTAATACTGAATATTCGTTTCTCTTTTTAGTCTTTCCATCTTCTACCTACCTGTTCACAGCAGGTGTCGAGGGTTTTTATTTTCACTTGATCACACACAGACACACATCACAGTCAGTAGGACTTCCCTGGACGAGTGATCGGCCCGTCGCAGAGACCTCTACCTGACAACACAAACACTGTACAAGACAAAAAAAATCCATGGCCCCGGTGCGATTCGAACCCACGATCCCAGCAAGCGCTCGGCAGCAGACCCACGCCTTAGACCGCACGGCCACTGTGATGACGCAGGCTGTATATATTCATAATTCAGTTTCACCATGCCTCTTATGCTAATCTAGAAGTCACGCTGTTTATTATACGAGTCACGCTGCACATTGTACAGAGTCATTCTAAGTGAAAACATGTACCAAAGTCTAATCACTCAAGTTTCAATTTCCGGAATCAATATACAGTGTCTTGACTCCCTATTTAATATTCTTATCTGATTTCTTTATAACCTTTTTCGTAAAGGCATGCACGTATTGAAAAAAGTGATTAATTAATTTCTGTTATACAATTTAAGAATGCCGATCCCAGTGGCCGCGCGGTCTAAGGCGTGGGTCTGCGGCCGCTCGCTTGCTGGGATCATGGGTTCCAATCCCACTGGGGACATGGATGTTTGTATCTTGTGAGTGTCATGTGTTGTCAGGTAGAGGTCTCTGCGACGGGCCGATCACTCGTCCAGAGGAGTCCTATCGATTGTGGTGTGTGTCTGAGTGTGATCGTGAAGCCCCGATAATAAGGAAGCCCTGGCCCACTATGGGTTTTTACGCCACGAAGGGGGAGGGGGGGGGAGTATAAAACCAAACAAACGCACATATGGCCAACACATCTATGCAGACTTTCACTACTCCTGTGTAGGAATCACTTCCTACGCAAACTACACGGCTTGTAATAAAGGGACATATTCCATAATGGATCGAACACGGTGCCAGACCTTGTTTTATTTTAAGGTTGTATATTCCGTGCATTGTTACGATGAATTACAGTCGATTTATTGCACCAACTAAGAGTACAGTGTTCATGCACAGTACATGAACACTGTGCACAGTGTTCACGCACAGTACATGAACACTGTGCACAGTGTTCACGCACAGTACATGACTATTACGCATTTAGTTGGTCCAATCAATTGACTGTAATACAGCACCAGACGTTTCTGTCCACAGACCACTGCTGCAGCTACATAAAGAATATATAACTGTAACCACCCTCTATGATTTGTATATAGTTTACATAAATTTAAAAATCAGTATGATATATAATGTATTTATTTCGTGGTGAAGGGCACCGAAGCAAATTCTACGGAAACACCGCAGCCTTGAGGCTTATTGTGCAACCCCTGGGATGAAGGTGATTAGTTTCTTTAGTTTTTCTAAGCAGTGGAGTACCGGTGGAATGATACAGACAGGGGGAACTGGAAGTACTCGGAGAAAAACCTCTTCCTGTGCCACTTCGTCCACCATAAATCCCACATGGACTGGCCCGGAATCGAACCTGGGTCTTCGAGGTGAATGGCCGGCGACTAACCGGCTCAGACAAGGCACCGTCTATTCGTCACTGTTAACCATAACGTTATACTCCTTGGTTATAACGACACTCGTTTATAACGACACAAAATATTCGGTCGCATTCCTGACGTTAGAACTGAGTTTGACTGTATTTTTGTGACTGTCTTAACGTACTGTAAGCAGTTGATATCGCTGACATTTACTCGAGCATATGAAAACCTTTAAAAGAGAACTTGGAAAACATTTAAATAAACAGCAGAACACTGCAATATATTTATCCACAGTCATACGCTAGACACTGACACTTGGTTAATGACAGAAACTCCTTGCCCCAGTGCCCGCAAAGTGGTCACAGTCTGAACGCTTCACGTCAGCCAAGAGGCATAACGAATAGCCTCACGCAGTTACACAAAAGGAGGTTCGCTTTAATTAAACCCCCATGATGCATGATGCGAATGAACGAGAACTGTCAGCCATCTTTTCATATAAGTGACGTGGAACCAAGCGCCCGGGAAAAATTGGCATGAACATGGAAATGGAGACGTGACTGAACTGCGACTGAACTGCCAGGGCTGTTAGCGGGAAACAGGCACGAAGCAAACAGCCATTGAGATAAAATGACGCATTTTGGTCGCTTTTTATTTCTGTTTATATCCACGTACGTGCCTGTTTTACACAAGGGACTTGTTTTAAGGAGGTTATATATTCCATACATTACAACAGACCCCGGGGGTGGGGGGTGGGGGGGAAGAGGGGGCAAAATAACTCTAACGTTTACTGGACAGTGTCAATTTAGGTATTCCAAACCAACTACAATCGAACCCGGTTATAACGACATACGTTTAAAAGACATCTCACCTACACCGTCAGATATTCTGTGATACCAGTTAATTCCTCACTGTTTACCATAACATTACACTCCTCGGTTATAACAACACTCGTTTAAAACGACACAAGACATTCGGTCCCTTACACGACGTTATAACCGAGTTCGATTGTACTTCTTTTGCATACAACGAAGTATATCGTAGTCCCTGCCACTTCTTTAAAAAAAAAAGTGAAAACACTCGGAAGGCAACAAGGTATAAATACACTTGGAACAGCAGAAAGGAGAATGCAGGGTGCTAAACTAGTCCACAGAACTACGAAAGTTTTTAGAACGACAGATATCCACACGCAGTATCCTGGTATAACGACAGTGTTATTTAACCCTTTAGAGACGAAGCGTATCTGTTTTATATAAGGACTCAGTGCGTACCGCACTGTAAACACTCTCCACTTCGGTTATAAAAACCAGTCTCTTAATGTTTTATAAGGCAAAAGTTGCTGTTTGTTCTGAGATCCGTACAAAACACATAAACGCAATATAGGCACCACGTAGAATTTTTTAATGTTAAACCTGGTGGTACGTAAAGTTACCGCTAGGCTTTAAAAGGTTAATACACCAACAGGGATGTTTGTTCTATATCAAGAACACAAGAATACAAAAATATACACAATTTCTTTTTTTCGGAACGACTGGTAAGAGGTTATGTGGAAGACATAAGAATATACATGAAAAATTTATTTTCAAGGCGCAAGACGAAGGCCTAAGAGATAATGTGGCAGAGGATTTTATCGCCAGGCCGGCTTTTGTGAACATGATAACTGATATATCAAGTTACATAAAACGTACAAGATTTGTTGTGAAGCTCAGAGACTGTTTGTTCTTGAGGGTTGGAAAAATTCTAAAGTGAATAAATTGCAACATGAAACATCTCGAAGGAACAGCGCATTAGTCCACTGTTTCACGCACTTGTTAGTACAGATACCCCCATTCACACTAATAAGTAAGACACACCGACACTGAAGAAGAGTGTCAAATTTAGCACGGACACCACGCAAATGTTTCTCAGTTCCCATTCATCAGTAACTGCACATCCCTCAGCCATCTGTCAACACGTGCGGGGGGGGGGGGGGGGGGCGCGCACGAGTTTGACGTCACAATATATTACAGCAGTGCACGCCCACAAAATATTAATTAGGCAGAGCAGATTTCACGCCGTCCATTAAAGGGGTGCAGCTAAGTATAATGGAGAGAAACATGACTTCCCGGCTTGACTGGAAATTACTCAACTAAGCACTGCAATGTGAATTCCCGTAGCTGGGCTCTGTAGAGGCAGACCTGTACAGGCAGACTGTTTGTTTCTGCTTTGTTCTACAACGCTTTGCCATCTGCACGATGCAGACCACTGTCAAAAATCAACAAACGCACGAGGCACGAACAGCTTCGTCATATTTCGGCGCACATGCTTAGACTGAGAACAGCTGCGCAGAAGGTGTGCGCAAGAATACAAGACATTTGTACCTAAGAGGCGAGAAGTAAAAGAAATATTGAAGAAAAGCGTACTATTCACAAAAAAAAAACTATCGCGAATACATTAAGGATTTAACTGGTGACAGTGTAGCAGGCATTGGAGAGAGGAGACATGCGGAAAGAAGAGTTGGAAAACATGAAGGGAAAATAACAATTGGAAGACCTAAGGATAAATGTCAGGATAATAAAAAATTGACTTTAAAAAATATGGAAAACGCGTGCGAACTGGGCTCATCTACCTCAGGATAGGGGCCAGTGAAGGGCTTTTGTCGAAAATGTAAGAAAGAGGCGGATATGACATTCATGCTAAGAAAGATGCGGTTGAAACATTAATGCTAAGAACAAGAAGGTTTTATCACTGTAGCATAGGCGCACAGTGACTTTTGGGATCACCCTGTATAACAGGTGAAGTTGTCAGTTTCCATGCCATAAAGGCATATAGCGGGAGAAAAGGTATAGCTCCAATCATTCTTAACCTCGACGCTAGACGGAGGCCAGTGATCAACACCATGCCCCGGCCGCTTTACACCCATTGAAGAGGTTTGTGGGCCCCAGACCCGGTGTGAACAATTTGGAGAAGAGAAAAATTGTTTACCTATGCCGGATTTTGAAACCCGGACCGTCTGGTCCATAGTGTAGTTACTATACCTACTGAGCTATCCGAGCTACTTTGAGATTACATATATGTACAAACCAGGTAACCATAAAGGAAAATTAAATATTTTCATACTGAGTTTTTAAGGGTAACATTAATTTTAATACAGATCTTTTATATCTGTTTTAATGGTTGACACTGGAAGTAATCTAACACTGTGTTGCTCAGCACCAACACTGACTCGCCTACCTGTTGTGTTGCTAATAAGGAGAAAGAATCATATTCAAATTGTTACATATGTAATGCAGGTACAAACGTCAGTCAGTTTCAATTTCTCTCCTCATGGCTTGACATCCCAACGAGCCCAGGTCTCCCCTACGAGCTTCCCCGATCACACTCAGACACACCACACTCGGTAGAAGTGCTCTGGATGAGTGATCGGCCCGACACTCAGCCCCCTACCTGACAACACACAACACTCACAGCAGACTGACATCCACGTCCCCGGCGGGATTAGAACCCACAATCCCATGAAGCGAGCAGCAGCAGACCCACGCCTTAGACGGCGATGCCCCTGAGATCGGCAACTTAAAGAGTTTACCTGTATAAATCCATCTCACTAATGAAGGATTTATAACCGACACGTGTCAGGTAAGGTAGAACAAGAGACACAGCGAACTGATGTGAACATAAAAGGCAGTTTTTATGACAAATTACTTAACTAAGTGCACGGACAGACAAAACAATGTAAAATTTCGTTCTTTGATATTTTAAGTCACTCATTAATGGCGACGCTTATTAACTACAACGAGATATGTAACACTTTCTCCATGGGTCTTTCAACTTACTTTGCATATTTTAGAATTTTAATATTTAATTAATATTTTAATCATTTTAATGAAGGCGACACGATAACTAGTTAAGCGTTTCGTTCCGCTGTCCTTCCCTCTTCTACCTACCTGTTCACAGCAGGTGTCGAGGGTTTGATTTTTTATTTTCACTTGATCACACTCAGGCACACACCACAGTCGGTAGGACTCCTCTGGACGAGGGATCGGCACGTCGCAGAGGGCTCTACCTGACAACACACACACTCACAAGAGACAAACATCCATGCCCCCGGTCGGATTCGAACCCACGATCCCCGCAAGCGCTCGGCCGCAGACCCAAGCCTTAGACCGCGCGGCCACTGGGATCGGCCTAGTTAAGCGTGCTGGCCTTATACGCCTTTCTTCAGAATAACTCCGGGTTGATGGCACCTCGATGCCGAAACATGTGTAACTTTTATACTTCTGAATGTATTTTATAAAGTGCATAAGTTGGTTAACATTTTAAAGCCTAGCGATAACTTTACGTACGACCAGGTTGAACATTAAAAAGTTCTACGTGGTGCCCACATTGCGTTTATGTGTTTTGTACGGATCTCAGAACAAACAGCAACTTTTGCATTATAAAACATTAACAGACTGGTTTTTATAACCGAAGTGGAGAGTGTTTACAGCGCGGTACGCACTGAGTCCTTATATAAAAGATACGCTTCGTCTTTAAAGGGTTAACGTACAAATTACAGAATGAGTAAGCTGGGCTGAGTGAGTGAGAAGTATAAGAGTTTGTACAAAAAACATACGAAACACGGATACCGCTTCGACGGGCACGGGTAATGAAAAAGAGGGCAGATCTAGGTCAGGTTCCCTGCGATTTGCTCAGTAGAGAAGGCCGATAATTAGTTGGTAGAAAAACTGAGTTGCCAGATAAATGAGAGAAAGAAGATAAAACCCCCGAATAGAAATGACAAGCATCAAGACAGAGCACCAAAACCGAGACATAGGATGGGCACACGGGGAGCGAGGAACAATTTAAATGAGATGAAAATGATTGGTTCCTAAGCAAGTAAGCTAGAAGCAGAAGATACAACGAAGTAGGAAATAAGCACAGTACAACTCCAGTAATCCGGACCCTGGTTATCCGGATCGGCTTCGCACTTCATGTAAATTTGTCGAGAATTCTACAAAACTAATTTGCCTTGAATTTACCGTTATCGGATCGATATATCCTTGACTTCAGCAAGTAAACCTGTAAGTCAATCATCTTCTTACTGTAATTGTGCAAAATCTTTATGGCTTAAATTTTATCTCCCAGTTGTCAAATACATATAAGGAATTATGTATTGATGTTTTATTTCTACATAAATAAATACGTAGCCTAAATATAACCGTTTGTAGGATTTTTTTCCCACTTTAAACTCCCAACGTAGCTTATTTTGAAAGAAACTCCAATTATCCGGATTTTCTGCATATCCGGACGGTTCGCAGTGCCAATTATTCCGAATAATTGGAGTTCCACTGTACATATTGCCATACCGTGGATCTAACAGACGGCAAAATTCGTACATATTTGTTGCTTTATGGGCACAGTTTGTCTTGAACACAGCAGGCCAGGTAGAGGATAATAGGAAAATCCAATTAGAAGTAAAGGTTCAGCATTTCCTCTGACAGAGTTAGCTACAAGAGAGAAACCTCAGGTTCGAGCGACAAATCTTTGGTCAGCCAAGGCCTTTCACTCGCCACAAGCGACCAGGCGACCTTAATTCTCGACTATTGTACGTACCAATATAAAGGCAAAGTCACCCGCGTAACTCAGAAACACGAAATGAAGACGGAAATGTGAAGGATGGAGGTTACAACACATTCCACACATCCTGTCCCACAACCACATCATCCTCTGGTAAAATCTCCACCAACAGGTTACAGCAGACCAGGTAGGCTATAAAACAATCACCGAACAGGAAGAATTTCATAATCGCAAAACCGTGGTTGAAATTCCACCCCAGTCGATATAACGGACAGTGCATTTTAGTGGTTTTTAATTTAGAATCTCCGAAACAGCGCTACATGGTGCCATAAAGTACGCCAGGGTCACTGCCTTCTACAGTGCATTATTTATGACCATATTATAGTTTCGCAGTCCTTCCCTCTTCTACCTGTTCACAGCAGGTGTCGAGGTTATTTTCACTTGATAACACTCAGACACACACCACAGTCGGTATGACTCCTCTGGACCAGGGATCAGCCCGTCGCAGAAACCTCTACCTGACAACACGAACACTGTACAAGACAAACATCCATGCCACAGGTGGGATTCGAACCCACGGTCCCAGCAAGCGCTCGGCCGCAGACCTACGCCTTAGACCGCGCGGCCACTGGGATCGGCCACCCTTAGAATTATTATAGTTCTAGGCTAAATTACTTGAGCTAGCGTCGTTAAATAAAACAAGAATAAAATTATGAATTATGAAGCAAGAAGAAGTGCGAACACACACAATCAGAACGACCTACGAAAACGCGGAATCCCTCCACAGTATCAGGTGCGGTCGCACTTCAAGCCCGCTGTTTCACTTAACGCAGCATTACACACAGAGCGGGTCTTCTGTAAATCCTTGTGTATTAGACCGGTACAACAGGCGAATAAAGCACGATACATAACACAAATAAAATAAATGACTTAATTTCCGAGAAATGCAGTATATACAGCGTTTAAAGCGAGTGAACGGTAGAACACTTGCGAAGTGAACGTCTGAAATGTCACGGTAGAGTACTCCGATTATAGAAGCACACGTCAGTTCGGCGACTTTTTGGACTATATGCATAGATATGTGTGTGTGTGTGTGTGTGTGTGTGCTCGCGCGTGTGTAAACATATATTATCCGTAAGTACCGGACAATCGGCATTATCGGACCACCCACTCCCCCTGTTAGTCCGTTCATTCTAGGGCCTACAGTAGGGCCATCGACGCGTCGGATTATGTTACAATTCCGACTACAGACCGTAACACTCCAAGCGACTACAATCCTAATATCACCGATATACAAACCCCAAACCTCTCGATGGCTAACACAAGCACCGTGCAATTTATCAACGATTGTTATGGACTTATAAAGCTACGAGATTTAAGATCCTTGCGGCAGTGAGGAGCAGCTAGGTGCCTCCATTTTGAAGCAAAACTGGCGGCAACGTAAAGGATTTCGCAGAAACTTGCTGCGTCCATCTTTATAGCTAAGGAGCATATAAATATACCGACATGCCTCAGTAATTTGCTGCATGTATACGCAGGGTAGAAAAGCACATAAACGTATCAACGTTTGTATCAACTTCACAACACTCAGACTAACAAAATGCAAAATACTGTTCCTTAGACATTTATATTACAGTATCACATTGAATATTCCTACATATTTCGATCCACAAGGGATCATCAACAAGGGATCACCCGAAGCATTAGTGCATAAAATCAAATTAGCCGCTTTTATACACACTTGACATGGTGTAAAAGAGTCAAACATTTAAAATGTAGACAGTTCTTTGTAGAATAGTTTTAGGAGTGTACTGGATCTTGGTATACTGGGAATTAATGTTAAGAACATTAAAATAATTAAAATATAAATACGAATAAACATTTAAAATACGTAAATATACAAAATATAGTAAAAATATGTAAATATACAAAATATAG
>BLKM01010564.1:7673-61577 GCA_013340265.1 Coptotermes formosanus
GGGGGGGGATGGGAGCGAAGTGGCCTTTACCGATTTAGGCCCAAAGTGAAGGACAGTATTTGGGCATTACAGACTGGAGATAACATGGCACTGCAGCAAATAACATGATGAGGAACTATAATTTATAGACTAGACCTTGCCAAATATTACTAATATGATAGAATTATGAACGATACAGGCAGGGAACGTAGCATGTATGGCACAGAACACAGTTGCATTCAGACTTCTGGTGTAAGAACCTGACAGAAAGTGACCACTTGCAGAACATAGGCCTAGATGACAAGACTAATGCTTTAATGTATCTTCAAAGCAATGGAATGGCAGGGTATGGATTGGACTCATGTCACTCAGAACTGACACCAGGTTTGGGCTCTCGTGAACACAGTACTAAACTTCACGTTCTATAATACACCTGAATTTCTTCACCAGTTAAGTTTTGGGCAAGGTGTTATTACCTACTCACTGCACAAATACACGTTACAAAATGCCACACACAGCCAGATTAATCCAGTCCATGTCTAAGAACTCCTTTCCTTAAAGTAAAACTTACCATATATGCCTGATTTTTCCAAGTAGTCTCCTTCCCTTAGGTTTCCTCACCTAGACCTTTTATTTTACTTCTGCTCCATATGTGCCACATGCCCTGCCCATCCAATCCTCCGTAATTTCACTGCCAATAAAATCGGAGTTATTATAAACAAAAAATGATGAGATAAGTAACTCACAAGAAGCAGCAATCCCTCACGCACAAAAGACAGTTTGCAAACCACTGGCTTATTTGACAAGAGAAAACATCACTTCTCCCCTTCATAAGCAGCTCTCTGTTGAGACGTAGGGAAAGAAACTGCCAATGAAGGGACGAGCAACAGCATTTGGTTGCAGTATTAGTTTAGACCTAATCACAGACACGTGTGAGGCACAATTACAGCTGGGCTGCAAGCTTCCCCAGCCTGTAGGCTGCTCCTGGCTGTGGGTCTAGGTGTCTCTATACCAACCAGAACATTTCGCAACACAAGGTACAGAAGAGCCATTATAACAGACGTTAAGAACACAGTATATGATCTAACTCCATGGAGCAGAGGCTTTCTTGAGAAGATAACAGTTTCTCAGCTCGTCAAGAAATTCCCCACATCTTATGGAACCCAGACGTTCATTACCAGATTCACAAGACCCCACCACCTATCCCCATCCTGAGCCAGCTCAATCCAGTCCATGCACCTCCATTCCACTACTTGAAGATCCATTTTAATGTTATCCTCCCATCCACGCCTGGGTCTCCCAAGTGGTCGCCTTCCCTCAGGTCTCCCCACAGAAGTCCAGTATGCACCTTTCTTTTCCCCCGTATGTGCTACATGCCCCGCCCATCCATTCTTCTCAATTTGATCACCCATATGATATTTGGTGATCAGTAGAGATCACTAAGTTCCTCGTTATGCAGTCTTCTCCACCCCCCTGTCACCTCGTCCCTCTTAGGCCCCACTATCCTCCTCCACAACCTATTCTTGAACACCTTCAGTCTTTGTTCCTACCTCAGTGTGAGAGACCAAGTTTCACACCCATACAAAATAACAGGTAAATTATAGGTCTGTATACCCTAATCTTTGTGCTTTTGGATAGCAACCTGGAAGACAAAAGATTCTACACCGAATGATGCCAAGCATTCCCCGACTTCAATGTGCTCTTCATTTCTTCATGAATGGAGTTTTGATTCGTTTGGCTTGCTCCCAAGTATTTTAATTCTTCCACCCTTTCAAAGGATTTACTATCTATCTTTATGTCATGATTTTGTCCTGCATTCTGATTTTGAGACATGACCGTGTACTTAGTTTTCTCAGCATTTACTTCTAGACCAACCTCCTTACTAGTGACTACTAAATCTTCTGCACTTTTCTTTATACTACGTATGATTCCGCCCAATATATTAACATCATCAGCATAATCCAAAAGCTGATGACACATTTGATTTCAAGCCCTCCTGGCTTGCCTGAACTCTCTTAATGGCATATTCTAAAACAAAGTTGAAAAGCAATTGCGACAGAGCATTTCCTTGTTTCAAACCATTCTTAAAAGCAAACGTGTCAGACAGATGTTTGCCTACCTGAACTCTGCTATACGTTTCACTTAGACACATTTTTATTAACCTTACTAGTTTCATGGCGATACCAAAGTCAATGAGAATGTTATACAAGACCTCCCTCCTAACTGAATCATAGGCTTTCCTGAAGTCCATAAATAGCTGATGCACTGCCTCATTGTATTCCCATTTTTTCTCACGTATTTGACGAATGCTGAATATATGATCAGTAGTTGACCTGTTACACAGTATATGAACGGTGTTAAAAAAAACATGGTATTACACATACTAAATATACCATATATGGACACTTGAGTATAAGGGGCAGAGACCAGCTGCTACAAGACTTTTTAAGTTTAGTTTATATCAAATGTAATCATGCATGTTATCATGCATGTCTGCACTTACAGTTTTCACTTCTCCACGTGCGTGTCTGTCCTTCTAGACATACCCAATAATATACAAAATGTTATTAGGTAAACAGCAATACACTGAGGCTTGTACTAGCCAACCACCCTCCACTGATTAACTGAGCTACAACAGGTCTCTAATTTCATAGATCACTTCTCATGAAGCCAATGATCGTTCAAGTGATAAAATTCCTCGCCTGCTGTGGAACCAAAAAGTTCATTACGATGTTGATAAGAACACACTACTGGACCTTAACTTCAGCCAGATGAAACAGCCACTTCTTCATGTCTGTTTTTCACATTATCCCCTCCTCTACATTGAGCTCATCCAAGTTGTCTGTTCCCATCAAGTTTCCCAACTATAATGTTACAGGCCCATGTGTTCCTCATCCCTCTCTCTCATGCTACAACCCCTGCATCTTATGGTTCTGGACTTGATCCTAATATTTCATGAAACTAACAAATTATGAACCTCCTCAGTATGGATATGTAGTTCTCCATGTTCTGTTAGCTTCCCTTTCTAAATCCAAACATTATCCATATGCTATTCATATGAGACAAAACTGTACACCCATACAAAACAACAAATGGTAGTACAGTGACCATGACGTATCTACCCCAGGGATGAAATATTGGTACACGCGTTCCAGACTACTTGGTATCACATTGTAGACGACAGCAATATTTATGGTTGAAGTGAACAATGTTTTTCAAATCTCATGATGTTCATGGTCCTTTCTAGAGCAAAGTTAAAAAGCACAGACTGTATAGAATTCCTGGGGTCCACAACTGTTCACTTACCTTTAAGTATTTGTAAATTCTGGTCTTTGGCACAAAATTAACCAAACATCAGCACAAGTGGTGAGTTAATTACATAAGGTATGTATAGCTACACTGGTACAACAATCTTATAGTAACAGCACATAATAATTGCAAAATGACAGATTAGGCTACTAAATAAGCAAACACTTTGTCTGTTTTGTCTGTTGGCAGTAGACCTGTTTAGGTGATAATGAATGAATGTGTGATTAAACATTTGCACTTCATAGTCCATTTTCGTGGACAGAGTCTTTGAGCTATGTTGTTAATATGGTGAGAACATAAGTATCATTCACTGTTACATACCCTCGCCACACTGACATACAGAACCCTGAGGGGGGATATGAAATTGTAGCTCATGTTTAGGACTTCGTACCCGAAACAGAGGCCACAAGGTAGAACATCTTCCCAAAGCTATAAGACATTCTGGATACATGGACAGGCTGCTCACATCTTTGCCTGGGCCTGCGTACTGAGAGTGCTGCACAGTTCTGGTGACCTACTTTAGATACTGTACTAAACTCTCTTCTTGGGGTCCCACATGAATCATTTAGATTTCCTTTTGAAAACTGTTCCTTGTGTCAATGACTTTTTCTTGTATTTCCTATGTCATTAAATCATGTTAGTATTTTGCTTCAATTATTAAATGGTCAAATGATGATAACCACCAATCAACTGAACACAAGATCTCACTGAAGCCTTTACAGTGTTCCATATTGATTCAAACATTGCTCTGCGCAACCACATTACAGAAATAACTTCCATTTTATCTATAAATTTTCTGAATAATTACAAAAGGCATGAAGCTGCATCCATAGTACCAGTAATAACAATCGTCTGCTGTGACACATACCTTTAAAAAACAAGTTCCAAATGGATAGTGTGTGGCTAAACAGATGGACATCAAGGAAGATACGGCATGACAGTTGCTCACTGAGCATCTCATTATATCCACCAATGGGAACAGCTTTCATTTCAACCATGCCACTTCATGACTGTCAGCACAAAGCAAGAACAACATAAAGATGTACAAACAGAAAATGTCAGTAACTATTATCACTGTATCTAACTTCTGTATTTCTTGAAGTACAAAGTTAGTTAATTCCAGAGCCTCTAACAGTGAATTTAGCACCTGAGAAGACACTGACCTGCAGTGTGCAATAATAGAACACTAACCTGCAGCAGACAGACTACTGGCAGTTTGTGGGCAATAACAGGACACTAACCTGCACTAGACAGACTCCTAACAGTTCATGTGCAATAACAGAACACTAACCTGCAGTGCACAGACTCATAGCAGTTTCTGAGCATAATGAACACGAAACTTGTCGCTGTAGCTCCACTGTCAGTCCAGACTCCTCATCTGCAGACATCTTTGGGGCCACCGTTACTACAGCGTACTTCACACTCAGTCAGTAATATTGCTTTAAATCTGGGATATAAAATCATGGTATGTGTATCTTCCATTACATTCTGATACAAAGCCAAACACAAATTTCTGTCTTCTTTGGGATAATTTACAACTCCAACACTGCTCTCTGTGTTACAGTGTATGAGCCAAGCATTAATTCAATTCCACTGAAAAGTATTTTAGCAAACACAATAGTTCTCAGCAGCCACCTTAGTAGTCTACTACTGGACCTAGGCCAGCTGTCAGTTTCAATTCACTTACAATGAAGCAGTCCATCAAGGATGCTTGTAACTCTGCAGGTATGAGAACAAGAGTCTTCTACTCTCAATACAGATGCTGCACCCAAGTAAGTAGCTACCAAACCACATGGCCTCAAATACCATATCACAGCAGTCTTCACAGCCATCAGCATGAGAACTTAAATCCTGCATAACAATCTGAGAATTCTCAAAGTTCAAGACTGTAATATCAACGTTTGAGTCAAGACTTTCTATCTAACCTCCATGATCTGATGACTCACATTGTCTCCCCTAATCTTACCTTTTTTACTTTGATTAATCTACTTCACATTTTGTCCAAAAATATCTGCCTAAGGCACTTAACACTGAGTACAGTTCTGAAAACTGTTGTATCTTCAGAATACATTCTATATTTTTTCTTGTATGCCAATAACTTATATTACTTTTGTGTGTGTGTTTATATATGCATATCCAGTAAAGCTCCCATGATGAGACTGGAGTTTAAAGTTACCCTCTGTATTTACAGTATGATAGAAAAAAATAAAACCACAAAACCATCACCATTGCCATGTACGTCTTCATAGCAACTAAGAAAACCTGAAGAAAATAACTGTACAGAGTATGAGTGAGGCAACATGGAAAATAATTGAATAAATTTACTTCTTTTTGATATTTACACAGATCGGTATTCGACACATTACTGTTATAGCTTATAACATATTTATGTACCTGAATTTGTTCTAAATCTTTCCATGCTGTCCACAACAGACGACAATTATGAACATTCGCTGGCAGTTGGAAGAGTTTTTCCCAAGCAAAAGGGCAGTTTTCGTGACTTTGCGAACACGCCGAACACTTCCCTTTTCGCGACTGTCAATGTTCTTACAAATTTCTTTTGTCTGTTGAATTCACCCACATCACATGGGGTAGGTGTGCTATCGTGAACTGCATCATCTTAAGCTCTCCCTGTCCCTAACCATACAGTTCTCGTGAGATATCAACAAGGTCTTACACGTTAATCTGCTTGTTTCACGAACTACACACTTAGCTTACTTAAAATGTGATAATATTTTAGGACTATCAAACACCAGGATGTACGCTCACGTCATTTCTTACTCTTTCACTTGGAAAATCTTACTTCCACACATTACTACCACGGTTAATAACACGCACTTTTGACAATATTTTGGTTCTCCACCACGCTGCTTCAAATTTTCCACCTTACGTAACGTTGCGTAACTTCATTCATAACGGCTTCCACCTACAATTCCTTGCACGACACCAATTTTGCAATTTCCCCATTTGCTGGGTCAACGGCGCGCATGATCCGTGGGAGCACTGATAAACAACTTATTGCCACGTGACGTTCAATGTACACACCATGGGTCGGAGCACGGATTATCTCCAATCGTCTTCGATTTCGCACTTTCGTAACCATTGCCTGTGACGCATGCCCCTTGCCCCGCACTCACGTCATGACCGGTCCAGGATCGTCACCGTCGCAGATTTCGGGCTGACGCCATAATTACAGCCGGAAGGGGTGTGAACGTTCGGTGGTCTGCAGTATTTGCGAAAGTACTAGGGAGAACCATTAAAAATGCTAGGAAGAATTACCCGTCCGATAGTAAGAAAGTCACTTTATTACAGTGGTAAGAGAAACGTCTTTTCGCTTACATATAACTTTGAAATACCAAGGACAGAAGCGTTATAGTGCTGATTTTGGCTAATGTAAACAATCCAACTTTATGCAGAAAGTGTTTTTGCAAGTTAATACAATTTCCTTATTAGGAAAATTGGTTTCATATCTTGAGTTGCCCCAGTTTCATTTTTTGGCAATTCCTGTCATTTTAAATAGGTATTTGCAAGCACTACCAGGTCGCTCGTGTGCTTTGCAGTCGCCTTGGTGAGGATAAAAATATGATAAGGCCGTTAACTTAAAAATACAAAACAGGCGTAACAAGCCAATTACCTAACATCGTTGTTCAGGTAATTTAGTAAAATTGGCTCGAAATATGGTAGGTTTTAGTTTCGTTACTCTTTTTGGATGCAGTGGTTAGGAGAAGCGCCCTTCTAGAGGTGTCGTCAGTTCATATTCGTCCTTTCACAACGTACATAACCAGAATGTACATCACGGTAGTTAATTAAGCTAAGGAAATTTGTGTAATGTTACACAAGTCATTGAGGTGTGACTCATCAGTTTGTATAATGCAATACAGAAAGTATGACCTCCAAAACTAATAATCAAATTTCAATAAAATGTATTGGTGGTTGCTGCAAGAAGTAGCTGGGAGAATTTAATTTTGATCTGTGTCAGTCCATTCAGATTACGATTTTTGTTTTAGCCAGTATTGATGCATACAAATAGGAAAATTTACTTTTGACTGTGTTGTATGATGTCTATAGCAAAATTAGCTTCGCAGTTATTGGTTTCTGTCAGAAAGATGTAACAATTCAAACCAGTCACGTGAGCATTTTATTACCAGGTGTTTTTCATTGATTCTGTAGCAGAAATGCACTGACATTAAAAATAAATGGGATAAATTTTATTTTGCTGTGAAGTGGACATTGTTGGCAAGTGCAAGTTCCCACAGTTAAGTTGTACCAGCTCTTAGCCCTACAGATGACCATTTCAGACCCAACAGTTGCCAGTCACAGTCAGAACGTCAATATTACCTTTTTTAACCTAGGTACTTCTGGTTGGTGTGACTGAAGAAGTACAGAGTTCATCGCCCATCATCTGCACCACAGCTCAGTGGTTTACATAGTGTGCACTTCCTGTGATTATTAGTATTTGATTCAGCATCATGTTTTGTCCATAACAGTTTCACCATATAGTAGTCACATACATTTTTATTTTTAAGTACCAATTTAAGTTTTACATGCCGTTACTAGCCCTAACAGTGGTGACAATTATTTTCCAGTTTCTTTGAAATACTATAGGTCTCATATTGTATTTATCTACATAAAACTGTTATTAAATATTGTGTTTGATGTGAAGTTTAAGAATGGTTGCCACTTATGTATGGAAAACTGTCAGCCATAGTGGCAGAATTACCATAAAAAGGGGGCAAAGGGATCCCTATCCAGGCCTAAGACCCAAGGTGGAGTAGCTGTATAGCTGTACCCTTTCGTTAGCCTCAGTGCTAGAAGGGGATGGGGTGGCTAGCTCCATGCACTGGCTGCTTTACCCCCAGGAAAGACCCGGTGCCCATTGTACAGGTGGTTGGGGGGCACCAAGGTTGGTCTGGACAGATGCAGAAAATCTCGCCCCCACCAGGATTCAATCCCCGGACTGTCTAGCCTGTAGCGAATTGCTATACTGACCGTGCTATCCCAGCCTACAGGATTACAGTAACAGTAGAGCAATAAAGGTCCTTAGTCTAGGTTGTATGGGTTTCTTGTCAGCACAGTGTGGTGTCATCTAAGATTACAGCTGGAGCAGACACCTTCAGATATGGAAGGTAGCTGCAATATTTTGAGTAAACATTGGCAGACAACTGGCAAGGGGTGATGTTAATATTTGAGGTTGGGCGGGTAGCTAATAACACCTTACTCTAAAAGCAACAGCACATTGTGTAGAGCCACAGACTTGGCTTGCTCTCAATAGCATCATAAACCTTTGTGTTCAGTAAAAGGCAGCAGGAAATTTGAGTGGCTGAGGCCATTTCTGTGGGGTTCGTAAGTGAGAAGGTTACTGTGGGAAATCTGAGATTCTCACACTGGTGTTCTTGAAGACTTGAGTCTTCTGGGATACGACACTTATGTTGGGCAAGTAGTTCCTGGCATTTTGGAAAATTTAGTTTCCTTTATCTTCAGGGTCAGGCAGTCTTTGTGGGACTACAGTCCCAGTGACACAGCAGTGTAACCCCAAAGGCATGAGTTTAATTACTATGTAACTTAATTTGGGATGTGCCCTTCTTAGCATGCTTGAAAAAAAAAATTGCAAAAATGCACCTGTTCACTTTACCATGTCTGTGTGTAACAACTAGAGTCATTGAAGGGATTTTCATTAAGTCTGGTGTTAATGAGTTTTGCTAAAATTTGTGTACATGCTCCACTTCTGTTTTTAAAGACAACAAGAATGAATATCTAAGTGTATTGTCATCTGCATCTCAAGTAAGTGGCAAAATATTATTGGAGTGACATGTTTTAAACATTGCTAAAAAAAATGAAACATTTCATGTACACTGCAATTTTTCTGCAAGTCTTAAAAAATTTTTTAGATAACTTTATGGAAGGGAGTGTGTCAGAATAATGTTCTTGCATGTACTGATTTGTTGATTTCATACGCTTAACATTTTCTGTTCTCAGTGTGCGTTTTATAGATATTTACCAGTTATAAAGAGAAAATATATATTTTTAGAAGCAGCCATAACACATGTGAGGGCATACCATCCACCAGCCCACCACAAACCACCAACCATGGATGACCTTCCGGTGCCTCAAGGATCATGGAAAGCACAACATGATGCGAATCAAGCTAGATACAACATACATTTGATTGGAGGTGTCACATTTCTGGCTCTTACAGTGGGATATGTAAGTATTTATAGGTTTTATTTTCGTGCAAGAATGGAGTAATTAACTATTGTCTTATAAAATGCTACACAGGGTCTTGGACATGCATGGCTTGAAGGAGGAAAGGATACAAGATTTGAAGGGACTTCGTCATTTTCACAGTATTAAGAATATTTAAACAAAAATGAGATGGGTTGGATATGGGGCACATGTCAGAAGTTCGAGATCTGTAAACCTGAATGGGAGAAAGACCACTTGGGAGCTCTAGATGTAGATGAGAGGATAATATTAAAATGGAACACGGCAGTAGGGGTGGGTTGGATTCATCCAGATAATTAAATGGTCAGATGGTGGACTCTTGTAAAGAACCTTGCTGTTCCATAGAAGGTAGGGAATTTCTTGGCCAGTTGTTCTACCATCAGCTTCTCAAGAAAAATTACTAGATGGAGTGCATGCAGGGGGAGTGTGGAAGGGTACTGGTCTTGGCAAGCACCAGAGGCAGTAAAGATCTGACCATACTCAGCACAAATTAAAATGTTTTATGCATGTACCTGTACTCATTGGCATATTTGTTGTCTGTGAATTTAGATTTGGTTTTGCTTATCCAGCTCTTGATTATATTCTTACTTATCATATTTTTACTGTTTTTTTGTAGATTGCCAAAAGCGGTCTCATTGACTTTAACTTCTTCCCCCCAACACTGACAGATGAAGAAATGAAGAACATGTAAATGGAAGATGTCAGAACAAGTAAACATACATGTTTATAGATGAATGTGTATTAGTGTATATACAAATGTTATGAGGTAATAAAATTAATTTAGCAAGTGATTTGAACTGTAATTTGTATATTCTAATAAAATATAAAGTGGCTAGAAAAATGCAAGAACTTTAGTGCCATCAGCCAACTGTCAACAAGAGTGCAACGGAGATATACCTATCTGAATCCAAAATGTAAAAGTCTGGTGAGGCTAATGATGTACCAGGACTGTAAGTTTAATGTCCATGTATAATTCCATTCAAGAGTCATTTCACATCCCACACACACACACAAAATTGTCATGTAATGTGTAAGTTACACTGAGATAAGCTGCAGCACAATAAAACAAAAAAGTCTGAAAACACTTTCCTACAGTGTTAATGTATGAAAATATGGCAATACTTCCCAATATGACACCAGTTTCACACATGAAATACACAACACACTTTTATTAACAGATGAATAAATCAATACTGCAGTAAGCACACTATTACATGTAGTAAGCATTTCTCCTTGCAATCTCCACACAGCCAAAACTCAAAGGTTCCGTGACCTTTATGGAATGTCTGTGCCTCTGTGTAGATATGCTGAAACTGATTTTAAAATCCCTTAAATGAATCTTATTGTGACAGCAATACAAAATACCAGCTTCACACTAGAAAAAATGACATGAAAAATCTACAGTACTTCTGTTTTACACGAATGTTCTCACAGGTGTGCTTGCATACAATAACAGACCCTTAATAACCAGAATTACACAGCCTTTGAAATGCACGAATTTCTGTGTTTTGTTTTGTATTTTATCTGTACCATTTCTAGGATGCTAATGAAATGACAGACCCCTATAAAGCTTAGTATCCTTTTACGACTTACATTATGGCTGATGTGTGAATAACCTAGAGCTGTATTTTTTATTTTACAGGCTGACAGATATTCATTTTGTCTCCTGTCAGGTTGTGGATTTCTGTCTGAACTTTAAAACAGATGCTGATGCACCTGTACACCTGCATGCATGTACATGTATCTACAATCTCTGTCTCACCCACAAACATACTCATGAAGTTCAACTTACAAAATTTCACACACAAATTGTGGCTTTTACACATGCCTGACATACATCTGTAACAACACAAATCTTTGGCATACATATAATAATTACAAAAAAGTACCACCCAAGTGAATCATGAACCACTATCTTGATTCTGGTGATGAATATCTGATCAGACAAGGCAGACGACGAGAAAGAAACGACAGCAATCTGTAACATTACAAGACTGAGATGCAGCAAAGGAAAACTTCTTACCCAATTGAAATTACCTTTGCCACAAATTCTAAGACACAAAATTTCACTTACATTCAATACTTAATTGCATATTATGGCTATATATGTATGTCAACCAAAGTGAACAGTGGAAAAGTGTAGGCACTTACGCCAACTGTTCATTCTGTATTCAGGTAGGGTATAGACCTTGGCAATTAATTCACGTTCAGTCTCTCAAACACACATGTTCTTAACTTGTAATCATCACACTGCTGAAGAAGGATACTGCACAGTTCCTTTCAGAGCCAAGATTTCTACGTGAGCATCGGTTACAGTTTCCTGATAATTGAAAATGCATGATAAAAATGACACCCACTACTTCACATGTGCAACCAACAACTGCTAAGACAATATCACAAGGATTCAAATTATAGGTGACAAATATTCCTGGGAAACATGACAGCATAAAGTGGTTTCTCTGCATTTGTTGACAGAATTCTCTCAAGCCATTACCAGTCGACTCATTCATAAACCGGTAAATAAGTCACCTGTTTCACTGTTACACGTCATGTAATATATCTGCAACGGAAAGAAAGACTGTAAAGCATCAGTAGTCCCCAGTTTAGATATAAACTGAAGGATCCGATACTCGCTGTTTGTTCTAAAAATATGCTAGCACCATCTGTTATTTAGTACAGTATGTTCTGAAGTATTTATTTCCTAATTCTCTCCCATTTCTTCATTTCTTATTCTTTCTCTTCTGGAATTTTCTTCTTACACATCTCATGTCATAGCTGCCACTACTCTAGTGACATCCATCTTGTTCTACGTTCATGTTTCTGCTCCAAATGTCAGTGTGTACTAACCTCTATACATATCTCTGTAGAACTGGTAAAAATTTCCCATTATTTTTATTCTTTCTTTAATTTCTTCTTGCATGTCTTGTGCTGTCACTATTTTATTATCTAAGAAGTTCAAATTTTCCACTTTTTATGTTATTCTCTCATTACATGTTATCTACATCTTTTGTCATATGGCTTGTTCCACAACCATACGTTTATCTAAACTGTCCTTTAAGCCACAATCTCTACAGGTCAGACCCTATGAAATTTCATTTTTTAAGATGCTAATCCCATAATACAAAGATTTGAGAAAACAACATACCTCAGTTTTCAGTTGATGGCTACCAGTGGCTCCCCACTCGTGATGGCGTCCACAATTTCGGTAATTTCACACTGATCTGCAGCTAATGATGTGGGTGCAGATGTTGATGAAGCCACTCTTGTTACTGCCTGTGACCCTTCCTCTTTACAACAACCAGGCACAGCAGACAACGGTGTATACAGTGAAACTGGTTCACCTAAAATCCAAAGTCTTAGCTTTAACACTTCTCCAACAGTCAGTCAGTTTCTACTGTTACTCTGTGAGAAATTAAAGCAATTACATTATACAGTTATATATCATGACCATGACGATTATATCAGAGGTTCTTGAAGGGTAGTCAACTTCATTCAGGTGGCTGACAGAATATGCACAACCAGAACATTAACATTTTTAACTGCCTTCTACTGGTACTTATTTTTTTGCCACTTTTTTTAAGCACTGTTACTGTAGCTGCTTAAGTTTACTACCTACAGCACAGTGTTACAATTGTTAAACATACAGAAAAATCTATAACTTGTGGAACATGATTTGCAGAAATGTTTAATTTTACTGGGAACAAATCTGGAAACCACTGCTATATGTTACCTGACTGCAAGTCCTTTGAATTATTTTTTTCTGATGGCATGTGTCCAGATGCAGAAAGTGCAGCCATCCTTACAGTAATGTTGTCTGAACTTATACTCTGAGCCCGTCCAGCTGGACGAACAAGAGCTCCCCCACCTCCTGATGTTCCTGAACCACCACTGTGACTCGTGGTGATATTTTCTGTGCTACGTGCCTTGTGAGCTTGAGTCATACCAAGAGGAGATTCAGGAGCTACTGGCACTGTCCTTAATGATGCAGGAGACTGTGAGGTGCTGCCACTATTGTTACAGGCAACATTGCTTCCTGTTCTTTGACACGGTGACCTCAAAACAACTTCTGGTCCACCACCATATACCCGATGGAAGAAAGACCAAAGTTCTTCAGACAGCTGAGCATAATCTGAACCTGAGGAATACTACAAGTATCAGAATGAGGCATCAGTTTAAACTGAGTTGAACTGTATCACATATTATAGGTTACCACAGTGAGTACCTGACAGCAGACAAGAAATGGTTAATATTCTAGAGACCATGAAATCGTCAACCTAAGTACAAATATATTGAGACATACTAGATTTGAAGTTTTCACAAAGGTGACTGATGCATACTGACTTCTGGGATGTGATACTATAGTCTGGTAGAAATTTACACCACAGATGGTAGAAGGAAGAGGTAGCAGGCTCCTCTAACACACGGTAAATATCTACCAGTCTGCACGGTGTCGCACCAAAGAAGTATTTTTCATTTTGACACACATGAATAGGACTTTATTTAATGAAATTTATAACAGAGAATCACTTTATCAAGTCACAGCAGTCAAACGGAACAGAAAGAAGCTTCACATGGCAGAATGTAATGTGTGGGCAACTAACATGGAGAATGGACATTTCATAAAAGGGGTCAGGTTCTCAAGGAGACTGTGCAGGCAAGAAGTAAATACTGATTTTACTCATATAAGGCACATACAGTAAAACCCTATTAAGACATTTTTGAAAATTCCAAGAAAATCTGGCTTCTTAAGCAGGAAATTGCTTAAAAGGGTAGGACCGAAAAGTTGTGTTTTTTTAATTTTTTGTGAACTTATTACATACATATGCTGAGTTTGTACAATTTGCAGCTGTCTCAACACATTCTCACTCATATCTGAACATTTAACCATTTTGTCTGTAACCTTTCATTCAGTTTTATTTACACCTTTACCTATACTCTCACTGACTTCTCATTCACAAGTTCACATTTCATTCCAGATGTTTACTTCTCCTTGAAATATTTTTCAAGTGTGGGTTGGGTCTTGCTCTTTTTCAAACACAGTAGCAGTATACATCTTCAGATTCCATACGTTTACTTTCAGGTAGACCATCTGGGTGGTCAGTAGTTCCAGTTACTTTCACTAACTCTGCAGTGTCTTGAATTTATTTTCTGGAATTGCTGATGTAACTTATCAGCACCCAGTAATTCACAATCATGCTACACCACAACGCATTTATATTACCACTGATAAATTACGTCTAATGAGTTGTCGCAATCGACCACCCACTTATCTCACGTCAAACCGTTCCCCAACAATGTGGAACATCGTGTCACTACAACTAGCACCCGCCTAAACTTCTTCAAATGTTATTGGCTGCCTTAGTTTCCTCCAAGTCCCAGGCAGTTGAAGCAGCAAGTGAGCTGCCACATGCCAGTGTTGCCAAACGCAGGCTTATGCAGGACACAGAATAGCTAGGATCAGTTTCCGGCCGCCCAATACAATTTTTCGGTTGTTGTGAGAGACCGAGTAGTGGGGACTGCCTGACTGACTGCAGTCTCTGCATTGCATAAGGAATATGACACCACTGCGTCGGCCATGAGGTTGTCATTCTGCTGCGTGAAACATGGCGGAAATGACCTTGGAGATTAATCTGTATGAACTGACCGCGCTACTTGAATGCTGCGTTTTGGAAACGGAACTAATGGAAACCTGGGGAAATTCTTTAAGATTTTGAAACAGAAAATCTATTAATTGGTAAAAAAATTGTTTCATCATCAAATTTGTTACTTCTTAGGTGGGAAATTTCCTTATGCAGGGACGTATTAAAAGGGCAATGTGTTATGTTAATCAAATGGGAGAATTTTTGTGCTTTTTTATCCTGACTTCTTAGGCGGGAAATTTTCTTAATTGGGGACGTCTTAAACAAGTTTTACTGTGCTTTTTTTATCTAAAAATTGCATTCTGGAAGTTGTGTAATGTCATACATGTGAATAATGCTTTTCACAGTACAACTTTACATTCTAATTTCAGGAAAAGTACAGCTGCATAATACAGAGGAGGAGCCCAATTTCCATTCCTTTGACATATTTCATAACAATAACCTTTTACCCTGCTGTGTTAATTTCATGTTTCCCCACATTTCACATACTTTCAAAGTGCAGCCAATTACTGTTACTACATTAACACAGGACCATACAAATAAAAGAAACGCCTTCCATACACTGAATACGGTGAGGACCTAACAGCAGGACTCCCACTGACAAGTGACAACTTAGATGATGGCTCCCTCTCCTCCACCTGCATTTAATACATAAAGGTAAATGTCACCCCATTACATGCCTATGCAAGTACAGAAGCGATGTGATGGTACAGCTACAACTCATTTGCAATCTGGCACTCGAAGGAGGTGGTAGGTCAGTATTATGCTCCAGCCACTTTACCCCAGGAAAGACTTGTTACCCATTGTACAGGAGGCTTGGTGTGCCTTGGGGCCAGTCTCGATGTCATGGAAAATCTCATCCCCCCTAGGATTTGATCCCAGACAGTAAAGCTCGTAGCAAGTCTCTATATCAACTACAAATATCCCAGCTCTCACATTTAATAGGGGATTGAAAATCTCAATATGAGAAAGTGGGAAGTCAAAACAATGAATGACAACAAATTGTCATTGCTACCCAATGGCAGCAGACAGCAACATCTAAGAGTGTGGCTTGCAGGTTCTATGCAAACAGGAGGAAAAAAGATGGAAATACTGTGGCAGGGATGATCGAGAAAATGGGCAATGACACGTTACAGGCAGCATATGGCAACATCACTGTTGAATGATTGGGGATACATCTAAAAATATGGTGGCCCACACAAGAATAGAAAAGCAACTTCAATTAGGCGAACACAAACAGATGGCCTGCATATTCATACCTACACACTCCACTTGTTTCTTTGATAAACATGTGGACCAAGATGTTCCTTCACAAACTTAAACCACATAATTTTCATGGGAAATGTGATCATAATTCCTCATACTGTGCTGCCATACTGCATTCAACTTCAAGTGCATTTGCTATTGAAGTTTTCAGAGCCCAGCTAGTATAACTATAATCTGATACTGATAATATCTATGGTACATGTACCAGCAGCCGAAAATGCAAGAATATTACAACTTGGTACCTGTCCGTGACATTGGCAGATCCATGTGCCTGTATTTGGTGCTTGAGTACTTGCCTGTTAGCACTGCTTCATTACTGGCAACATGTCTAGCAAAAATGACTACATATGTGGGTGGGTGGCAGCACACACTCACAAATGACATAACTGATTACTTACATTCATACACTGTATCCCCAAGTTAGAGATAAAACTATGGTATTTAATTTTTGTACTGAAATTTCTTGTCCAAAAAAATGAATGAATGTATAAATTACGTACATAAACACATAAGTGAAACCATATGTGCAAATTTTTGTACACATATCCGTATATTCTTTTTTAAAAGATAACATTTGTTACTAAAGAAATGCATATTTTTAATAAAACTCACCCATTTTTAGAACTGCCTGGCCATTTTTATTTATAGTACAAATGGAGGAGTTGTCTATTTGCCCAGGGGGCTCTGGTTCCTTGCCCCTGACAAAACCCTGCCACTGTCGGAACCAGTTCATGGCAATTGCATATATAACAGCTGGACTTTCTTCCGCTTGTTGGAATTCTTTGTTAAGTTGCATGAATTCTTCAAGTTCATGTTTCACTCTATGTGCTAATGCCTCCTGCTCTTGGTGACAGGTTGGGCATGCATACAAACGGTTGCATGCAGGGCCACCACCAAATCTGGAGGAGGGGGAAAAAAAAAGGTTCAAGAACTATGCAATATTTGTGACTATGCACATAAGCAGAAAAACACCACAACCTAATGAATCCTTCCATAATGGACCACTACTTATTGTAGTGTTACATGTGTCCTCATGAATATTAATCACTTATCTGTGGACAATAAGTACTTCCTCATACTATAATATACAGAAATCTCAAAACAACAATGTAAAAGCAACATCATATGCAGTTTTATAAAATATTTCACTTTTATCAAACATTGCTGACCAACCTCTTCTCTACAATCACTTGTTACTACAATCCAATTGAGGGCAGAGAAATACTGTAACAAGTGGAATATTAAAAGTCTCTTTTGCTGTGGCCAGTACTGCAAATGTACTACATACTTCTTTCCAACTTATCTCTCATATTTATCTTCATTATTGTTTGTTGTCATTAAAAGTAGCTGCTGCAATCTCCCAAGGCATATGGAAGATCCATATATGTTATACTCATTAACACGGCACATTCAAAGAAGGAAAGCTCAACACTGCAACAGCAAAAATGTACATTGTTACCACAAAAACTACACTAAAACCAAAACATTACAGACTTACGTGTCATACAGATATTCCCATACAGCCTGTGAGAGAATTGTACACAGCTGGTTGGCATATGGTTCTCTTGCTGGCCGAACACCTCCATGAATGCATAAAAAATCAGAGTTGTCAATGGGACCAGGCTCTGCAAAGGTGTTGAACTTGTTCACCCATTGTTTTGACACATAAAACTGCATGAGGCTAGGCTCATGATGGGACAGTTCCATAAGCTCCACAGCTCTCTGTCGCAGTTTTGCAGCACCAACACCAGATTTCCTGTAACAGCAATTATAGTATATACACCATTATATTAAACATTATATTGAGAAATGGTACAGGTCACTATAGGCACCAACTGATAATCCAGAATATTTGATAATTCAACACCTGTCCTGTTCCATGTACGTCAGATTAATGAGCTGTACTTAACTAATTTAACATACGAAACATGAAACTTGCTGTACACTCAGAATAAAAGCAGGAAGTGAAGTATCTACAGAATCAAGAAATGGACAAGAAATAATGAAATCAGAAATCAGGACATTAACCTTTTAAAGCCTAGAGGTAACTTTATGTACCACCACGCTTAACATTAATCAATTCTCCAAGCTGCTCATATTGCATTTATGTGTCTTGTACTTATCTGGCAACAATCTGCAACTTTTACCTTACATGTCATCAAATGATTGGTTTTTTACACTGAGGTTGAGAGTGTTTACTGCGCAGTACACCCTGAGTCTTTATACTACACAGAGTGCGTTTCCTCTTTGAAGGGTTAAACAAGACTTGCAAGTAGAAACACTATACAGTACACTGGTGTGTATGTACACATATCAAGCAAGGACAGTAAACAGGGTTCACTAGAATGTGCAAAAAAAATTAAGGTGCTGAATAAACAGCCACTGAGGAGACCAAGACAGAAGAGATATGAACTGGACTAACTCCACCTATGCCTGTCTTGCACAAATGCAGTTTACAAACTATCCACTGCAGTTTGACGTCACAGTACAAATGGTGAATCAACAATACAAAAACTAATGTTTTGACATGGAAGGCAGAGCATGGAAATAACTACCAGCATCTTCCCTCTATTGAAGTTACATTCCATACAATCCAGAACATTAGAGAAGGGGAAGAACAAACTCAAATACAAGAGAAGCATTTGTACAAACACAGAGAAGACTTCAGAAGGATTCATCACTGGACAATAACCTTGGCAAAAATATATGTGGTGAATGGTGATGATTAGAACTGATTATTTAAAGGCTCAAGACAAGGTAAGCCTGTTATAGCATGAACTGCTGGCTGTATTCAAATCCTAAGAAGTTCTCTCAGCAAGTATGTCAAAACCTATGTTCACTTTTAAATGAGAAATAACAACTGCAAAGCCACAATCTTGATATTTGCACTACTTACTTGTAGAACAGGACATACGCTTCACAGTTCTGGACTGTCTCAGGCGAGACCTGGGTGACATACTGATCGTCAAACTCAAACCACTGCTCTGATAAACAGTTCAAAGAGTAACAAGTGTAGTGGCCACCACCTGCTGTCCCATGATGACAAATCACAGACACCAGATCGTAGCTTGTAACTTGTGAAACACAGTCTGTCAACATTACAGGTAATAATTAAATACAGGATAACAAAATGTTGGTCATTTCTGTACCTTCAAAATTAAAAGCTGCACTTTCAAGGCCTGCCTTAATTGTGAACATATAATCTCTTGCTTTCCATCAGTTGTACAACTTCTTGCTAGGACACAAAATATGATGTCCAAACTCATAAAAAACCTAAAAATACACTTTTAGAATCTTAGCTACCCAAAACTCATTATCCATTTACAGGGTTAAAATGATAAACAATATCATTAACCCATTTGAGTAACGTCTGCAGCTGGTCTTTTAGCATATGCCCAATAGTCAACCACTGCTTTGTGTTATAAAGGATACCACATAAAACAACAAGGGTTTAAATAAACTTAGACTACACGTACCTTTATGTAAATATGGCCGCATGTCAAGTCCTTCTAAAGGAAAAGCCACATAACTTGAGATCTTAGCACTAAACATCAACTCATGCCGGAACCTCTTTAAGTGGATGCACAGTACTTCTGGGAGCTCCAACACTTTAGAGTACTTCACTCCATTTCTTAGCTTGTTGCACTTTTCACAGCTGTAAAAAGTAAATTATGTTTTGTTACTGAACATACTGTACAACATGACTACAATTGAGAACTACTTGTAACTTAATCAATGCTACAACTAAACAGATGACACTCTACCATCAACATGGATTGGCTGAAAGTCATGGGTTGGGGGGGGGGGGGGTCATTTCAGAGTCCTTGATGTTCAAGCTTTTGTTTGCAGACTCTCTTCGTAACAAAAATTCGTACTCTTAAAGTTCTGTTGCACCTACATTCTTGGATTAAAATCTATTACCTGTACATATTGTCTCCTTTAAGCTCATCTGCTGAGAAAAAAGCAGCCAAACAATCATGGAGACTGACCGTGGGGCCCCAGAACCAACTACGGATCCACTCCCACAACCATGTCACCCAACCCTGCAACATGAAGTCTGTTGATGAAATTTAAACAGACAATGCAAATGAAACAAGAGGATAAAACAGGCAAGAATAAACTCAAGGGCCTAGCCACAGTATCTGGAGTGTGCACTTCATCCTTGTTCTTACATTTCAATATCTCTTCTGAAATCTAGTTTTCTTTTATGTTAGTATTTTGTGACATAGGCTACTGTCACCTCACTGTACAACTTACACTGTTTGTGGTGTTACAACAACACAAAGTTACCAGGTATTTGTTTCCAGTATTTCTACTTTAATTATCCTGTGACAGTTCCAAACAAAAGTCTGACTTTAATATTACACACTTATGTGTAAAAATAATCTGTGGTGTAGTTGGAGAGACAAGCAACTGGCAGAAAACAAGCAATAAACCACATGTGTCATAAATTCAATCTGAACCCAATATCCTAAAAAGTAATTATTACATTCCACCTTTGAGCATTAGAACAAGGGACTGAAAGTGTAACATTTATACATATAAATACGACAATTCTAGCATTCATACCTGGTCTCCTGAGTACACATCTGAACAAGCAGAAAGACCCCCCTTTTGCTGGGGAGTCAATGTGCCTTGATGAAGCATGTGAATGTGATCCCTGCTTGGAATAGGTAATGATAGGTCCTGGAATGTTTCCACGCGTGTTGAGATCTGTTGAAACACATCCACTTACTAGCAAGGCTAATTACAATGCATACTATTAACCTCTAAATGACTGGGTTGGTATTTTAAATTTTAGCATACAATTTACAAAAATCATATTACTTGAACAAGAAAAGATAAATTATGGAATAATGGGTATTTTGTGAAAAATAAAACAGAGATTAAGCAACATATCATAAAACTACAGTAAATTTCCTTTGTGCCTAAATATATAAAATGAATTTTTGGGATGTTTCTTTACATGCATTCACATATGCAAATGTAGTTTGTTTAAAGGTTAGGTGAAAGTCCATCATAGTAAGTTGTGACTTTGGTAAGAATTCCACTACTACAACAGCTCCTTAATGTGTCACGTCTAAGTACCAAGCACCAAATGGATGCGATCTCATTAAAACAAACGCTTCTGGATGCTTTCTGGTCTTCTACGCAGCAGTCATATGCATAATATTATGACTTGGCAGTAACTGTTCCCTGATATGTTTAACTTTCTTGCCAATTTCATGTCAGCTAAATTTTTATTTCCAAATTTAAAAAAGATATGAATAAAATGATTAACAAAATGTTACTTACCCTGTCACATGTAAGGCACTGTACAGAGCTCAGCAGCTTGCCATCAAAAACATCTGATATAATGGACCGATGTTTTACTGGAGCCTTCTTTCCCCTTGACAGTCCCCTCTGCGGAGAACCAGGAACAGAGACTGGGTTGGAATTTGCTGCATTAGGACCACCCACTACAGAAACAGCCTGAGATGAGGGCAGGCTTCCACAATTTGAGTGAGAATTCTTGGAGCCAGAAGCAGTCAGTTTTGATCGTAAGCGTTCTGGGGGTGGAGAAGGTGATCGTGATGACCTACATATAAACAATTTGTAATAAACAACTGTTTCACAAATTTTGTGTAGTTATCATTGCTACCACCTGCAGATAATCTGAAGCTGTTTCTATGTCTCAAATCAAGGTTAAGAGAACAGTGAAGAATGATGCATAAGTGCAAAGAAACTTGGATATTGGGACCCTTGGAGATGAGACCACTATGCTGCCTCAAAATGTCAGGAGCCAACTGTCCAGTAACATGGCATCATACCCCAGAAGAACAGAATCCCCTGACAAGAAATAGTTTCTTTCACAGGTTGGGAATAAGAAATATACAGTTCCATAAAGAAGTTAGATTCAATATATATTTTCAGACACTCACTCCAGTTCTTGAGATGAAGGCAAGCAATTTCCAGAATTACATAGTGAAACTTCCCTACAGTAGAAACAAGAAACCAAAGTACAACAACGGTCTTCTTTTTGCATACTGTAGCCCAAGGAAATGTAATGCATAATACCATTCTGTAGTATACCCTATGAAGACCCAGATCCAACCAAGACTTGTCATAAAAACATACCACAGTATGTTGAAAAGTAATGCCACCTAACTTGTTTTATACAGGGAATAGATACTTCACTGAAGTAAAAACAGGCACAGAAATATTACTGACCTTTCTTTTGTAATTGTACACAATTACTTCTCAACACAATCAACTGTGGGTTCCACACAGTTTCCATAAACTTTCAGGTAGCTTAGTAAGTCCATCACAACAGAATTGTGTGTCCTCTTTATACAACATCTTCACCACTGTCCCAATTTCAAAATCTCACAAGAGGTAATTTCATCTCAGACATTTCTTCTGTTTTGCGAAAAGATGGGAGTCACATGGAGCGTAGTCAGGGCTGTGCAGTTGTTGGACCAAGATGGCAAAATGCTCACTGCTCTCCTTTCTCTTTTCATCAATATACTGTAATTTAGTGACTGGGATCGAAAAGCTATAACATTTGCTCTATCACAATAAAATGCTTACAACATGAAAATATATTGATTTTGCCACATCTACTGTGAATTCAGCTGGCCCTATAGCTATGGCAAACTGAAATGTGCAGAAAAAAACCAAACACCACACAGTGTTCAACCCTGCTCTCTGTTTTCTTTTTCACTGTATTTAAAAAACAATTCTACTGGGTGCGACAGGCTAACCCTCCAGTCCCCCAGTCAAGTGGTGACTGTAATTCTAGAAATTTTACACTTGCAAGATAATAGCTTATACATGGAAAAGACAAATAATATTACCAAAAACTGATATTTGATATGAGCACTATCTGTTTCAGCCCCAGACCTGACTCCAAAGCGTTCCCTCTTGATCAAAAAATGTTTGTGATGTGCAAATAAACTGCAGTAATAGTACACACTTACTTGCGCTTACTTGCACTTCTACTTCCACTGCTGCCACCACGCTCGCCTTCATCACTCAATGAACTTCGTTCACTAACACCTGAATCACACGTCTCATATTCCCCCTCTGACTGACTGGACACACCACCTCCCCCTCCATTATCATCCGCTCCATCATCTCGATCATCATCATCATCTGAAATCTCCTCCAAGGAACCAGAGCCTAATGACTTTCCACCTGCATTTTGAGATACATTCTCTGAACCTGTGGCAGCAGTGGACTCACTGGATACAGATGACTCTGGCAAAGGTTCCTTTAATTCTTCATGCAACTGATCCATAAAACAACGCAAAAATTCCTGTGTGTCATGTTGCTGATAGCCTCTGAACATTGGATGAACCTAGAGACAAAAATTGTTTCTGTTAACATCAAATAATCAATTTCCCTTGTTTAAAAAAATATCTGAAATGTGGTCAAGTGTAATTGCAAATATACACCTCAAAGGACCCAAGGTTTGGTTTAAAATAAAGTACAGAAAACGGCCAAGATTTTTAGAATACAGGTCAACTTACGTTACGTATGCCATACAAGATTCCTGACGGGACAACATATCCAGGACGTTTACGATGCCACATCTCTTGCACTAGTCTATGGTAACTCCTAGAGAGACCAGGCTTCTTGTCACCACAAGTAGCACCAACCAGAGCAGCACCACAATCTAGAAAGAACTGTGTCAGTGGTGGGGTGTTGGACAATGCCTGAAGCGCTGAGTTCATGTAGCAAGTATTGCCTATGTTTTGCAAACCTGTAAGACCTGGAAATAATACATTACAATGAGATGCCTATCATAAAGGACTGAACGTTTTCATTTATAATTGTATTTACTCCTGATTTCTATCTAATGATTACTTCAACAGCACTGATTGTAGATCAGCAAATTGTGATAATTAGTGAAAAATGAACTGGCTGTGATGTGCAAGGAAATGGTCATGGACTAATTTAAACTACAATCTCTGAATACCGGAAAACTGTGAAAACTTCAGTGGTAAGAGCCAGCCTGTGCATCAAGATTTTAACCTAAGACACAAAAACAAAGAGTAGTGGTGCCACCCCCTCAACTATAATGTTTGTAATTAATAATACAGAAGTTATATTAATGAAATATCTTTTCATCATATTTATTGTCATTATGAAAATGGTTACACTTGTTTTACATGTTCTTGATATATCTGACTTCAAGCTGCTGCTATGTTTTCCAATACCTCGTTAATTTGAAATCTGTTAATTCAAATATTGTTTAATTTGAAGCATGTGATGTTCCCAAGCTTTACTACAGGATGTCATGTACTATTCAATGAAGTATGTATAACAGTTCATGGCATACCAGAAAAAGTTCATTTTATAGCCTCATGTAAAGCAGGGTTTGTTATAAATCCATACAGACAAACATCTGAATTAACCAATATAGTGAAAGACTCCCACCGTAAATTTCAACAAAATCTATGAAACAGGTTACAGGATAAATGCAAAAGTCTACAGATTTAATTGTGGAGCAATATGGCTGCAATGCAAATTACCTAACAATTTCTAGTGCAAGTCTTCTACACCAAATTTCAGCAAAATCTGTCCTAAATTTAGCTGCTGATACTATGTCACTGTAAATTCCACACATAGATTTCCTTTTCATTTTGTAAAGACTGCTTAACAATGACAGAAAGAAGCATCAGATGCCTTACAAAAAACCTAACGAGTCCCTGTTCAAAAACATTAGCATTAAACTGTAAAATTCATGACTGCAATGCATGACTTTCAAAATGGCATTTACAAACTGATCTGACCTCTTGGTTTGCCATTATCATCATGACTGTCTTCACTGTCACTGCTGTCACCAGATTCTCCTGCAGCTATATTTGTTTGAGGACTGTAATGTGCTGACACAGGGCTCATGACACAGCTATTGGATCGAACATGGTTTATTCCAGGTTCCAGGAATACCTCATTCTCACACTTGTAACACCATAATCGGTTTGTAGACAAGTTCAGTTGGATGTAATGGTTGTAAAAGCTCTAGAAACGCCACAAATATTAAAGAAACAACACCAATATAAAACAATTCTGACACAAGCAACTCTCATGTTCTCAAATTTTCAAAAGACATAAACATTTTCTTTTGAAGTGGAGACAGTTACAGTATAGTATACAAACATTTCTTGAAAGAATCTGATCAGTAATGTCATGAAAATGACTCCATCTGTATTCAGGGACTGGCAAAAATCATAAATCTTTAAAACTTACACTGATCTGTGTGTGTGTGTGCGTGCGTGTGTGCGCCTGCTCAGTTTCTAGTGCCATGAATTTCCATCACACTAGATCCAGCAGACATAACCTTAAAGTTTTACGAAGCCACCATGCTTCTTATTTTTATGATGACTAATCACACCATAATACATCTGTAGACAAATTTATAATCTTTTCCATACATCATTTCATATGCTCTTGTAATGGTGAGTTAGTTATCACTATCAAATGGGAGTCTAAACACAGGTTTATTAAGGCCACCATATTGTATTTTATGCTGTACAAGTTACCTCAACAAAGGTCATGTAACTTTCAAACTTCTAATATCACATAAAATTATCAATTCACAACTTCTTAACACAATTTATATCACCTGTCGTATATTTACTAAGCAGTACAATGAAAAGTAAAACACTTTTAGTGTACGAACCCTATTATGCAGGGTGCTATGATCATTATGTGTTTGTCCACAGCCAACCTTATAACATCCACGATGTAAACACAGCCACAGATTAGGGCCAGACGAATCACATTCAGAACAGCATGATACCTGATAAAAAAGCATAAACAAATGTAGAAATTATTTTCATGCTATTTAAGCCCACAGCCTTATACAAACCAACCTTCCACATTTTAATCATCAGTGTACAATGACAAAATTTTCGCTTTGTTTATTCCATGCATTGCTGTGAAATCAGTCATTATATCACCACATCAGACCAACAAAATGCACATTTACTATTCATCCAAACTTATATCCTACTCCAACATGTTTTGGCATTATAACACCATCCTCAGGGAGCACACAAGTTTGAAGTTATCTGCCAGTGGACCTGTTGCTTCAATTGTTGCTCAGCTTCATTTGCAGTGTTTGTTCTCGTCATATAGGGCTTATGTGAATCGTTCATATTGGTAATGATAAAAGTTGTACACTTGACACTAATAGCACTATTAGTGTCAGGCATACAACTTTTATCGTTAAAAGAAGACAGAAGCATTTTATCCTTATCGGGAATCAAACCCTAATCCCTCAGTCATCCAGCCTGTAGCCTAGCCACTATACCTGCTGCCCAATACCACCCGCATTCTCCTTAAGAATACCTTCCTATATTCCCCTCCAACCATCCAGCCATTCTGTAGTAATGATAATAGGTAGCAACAAGTGCTTTCAGCTACTTGACAGGCCAGAGGGATAGCAGGTGAATACAGCAGTGGCGAACAGTCAGAAGCCTCAAGTGTCATTATCCCCCATCCACAGGCATTCTATTCTCACTCTCACTACAGAGGGACAATGCAGGCTCATTTCCATGGCACTGCAGTCTGCTACTAATGTCCTGAATCATTACTGTGGCACTGGTACGAACAGATTTTGATGCAATATACACACTTCAAATGATGACAATTATATTAAAATCTGTGATATCTGGTATTGGATTATCTGGAAATCTCTACTAACCCATAAAAATTTTAAGTTAAATTACGAGTGACTTATTGTGTCATATTGCCAATATGCCACTGCACCTTGTTATGTAAGTAGAAGTGAAAAGGACTAGAAAGTGCAGCACGGAAAACAGGGCAGGATATCTAGTAACTAACTAATAACTAACTAACTAACTAACTAACTAACTAACTAACTAACTAACTCCATGGCGCAGAGGTTTTCTTGAGAAGCTAACAGTTTCTCAGCTAGTCAAGAAATTCCCCGCATTTTATGGAACCCAGACGTTCATTACCACATTCACAAGAGCCCACCACCTGTCACTATCCTGTGCCAGCTCAATCCAGTTCATGCCCCCCCATCCCACTTCCCGAAGATCCATCTTAATATTATCCTCCCATCTACGCCTGGGTCTCCCAAGTGGTCGCCTTCCTTCGGGTCTCCCCACCAAAATCCTGTATGCACCTCTCTTTCCCCCATATGTGCTACATGCCCCGCCCATCCATTCTTCTCGATTTGATTATCCGAATACTATTTGGTGATGAGTACAGGTCATTAAGTTCCTCGTTATGTAATATTCTCCACTCCCCTGTCGCCTCGACCCTCTTAGGCCCAAATATCCTCCTCAGCACCCTATTCTCGAACACCTTCAGTCTTTGTTCCTACCTCAGTGTGAGAGACCAAGTTTCACACCCATACAAAACAAAAGGTAAAGTTATAGTTCTGTATACCCTAATCTTTGTGTTTTTGGATAGCAACCTGGAAGACAAAAGATTCTGCACCGAATGATAGCAAGCATTCCCCGACTTCGATCTGCTCTTCATTTCTTCATGAATGGAGCTTCGTTTTGTTAGGGTTGCTCCCAAATATTTGAATCCTTCCACCCTTTCAAAGGATTTGTTAACTATCCTTATGTTGTGATCATGTCCTGCATTCTGATTTCGAGACATGACCATGTACTTAGTTTTCTCAGCATTTACTTCTAAACCAACGTCCTTACTAGTGAATACTAAATCTTCTGCGTTTTTCTTTATACTATGTATGCTTCTGCCCAACATGTTAACATCATCAGCGTAATCCAGAAGCTGATGTGTACCATTCAATTTCAAGCCCTCCTGGTTTGCCTGAACCCTCTTAACGGCATATTCTAAGGCAAAGTTGAAAAGCGATGGCGACAGAGCATCTCCTTGTTTCAAGCCATTTTTAATCGGAAACATGTCAGACGGATGTTTGCCTATCCGAACTCTGCTATAGGTTTCACTTACACACATTTTTTTATTAACCTTACTAGTTTCATGGGGATACCAAACTCAATGAGAATATTATACAAGACCTCCCTCCTAACTGAATCATAGGCTTTCTTGAAGCCTATACATAGCTGATGCACTGCCTCATTGTATTCCCATTTTTTCTCAAGTATTTGACAAATGCTGAATATATGATCAGTAGTTGACCTGTTACATCGAAATCCATATTGATGATCCCCAGTAATTTCCTCTGCATATGGAGTTAACCTTCACAAAACAATGTTGGACAGAATTTTGTACATAGTTGACAAACGTGATATGCCTCTATGGTTACTACAATCTGTTTTATCACCCTTCTTATAAATACGCACAATGAGTGACTCCTTCCATTCCTCAGGCAAATTCTCCTTATTCCAAATAGGAATAATAAGTTTATGATCTCAGACCAAATTATCCTACCCCCTGCTTTAATCAATTCTGCTGGAATCTGATCAATACCTGGTGATTTGTGCCTTTTTAGCTTTTCAATAGCCATCTCAACCTCAAAGGCACTGGGCTCAGGCACTAGTGGCTCTGCCGTATGTACTTCAGTCTGCCTAACATCATTAACCCCGTGTATATTCAACAGCTGGGAGAAATGATGCCTCCACCTAGCAAAATACTGTGGGAGTCTGCAACCAAGTCACCCTTTTCATCCTTTACTACATTAGTTCTAGGCTGGTACCCCCTCTTAAAGTCATTGATACCCCTATACAAGTGTCTGGTATTCTTGTCCTTACTGTTTGTTTCAAGTTCATTAATTTTAGCTTTCAGATATTCCTTCTTTTTGTTCCTGAAATGTCTACTAGCTTCACGTCTTACGTTGTGCAGATTATCTCCATTACTTTGGTTTTGATTCTGTAACCACTGAACTTTAGCCTGCTTCCTTTTATCTAAAAATTGTGCACATTCTGCATCAAACCATGGTTTATGCTGCTTCCATTCATGTAGACCTAGACTCTCTTGAGCTGAGATTTTTATATTCCCTTTAATGTTTTCCCAAGCCCTACTTATGTCCTCACTAACATTTAAGTTTTCCAAAGCTGCAAACCTATTTGAGATCTTAAGCTGATCCTGTTTTCTAACCTCTAGTTCACTTAGCTTCTTGAGATTAAATCTCTCTGCATCAAATTTCTGTCCTGCTTGTTTACTTACTACCAGTCTTTCCCTAACTTTTACCACCGC
This sequence comes from Coptotermes formosanus, assembly GCA_013340265.1. Lineage (NCBI taxonomy): Eukaryota > Metazoa > Arthropoda > Insecta > Blattodea > Rhinotermitidae > Coptotermes > Coptotermes formosanus. Next base: position 37,235 of record BLKM01010564.1, read on the forward strand.
CACATAGTGATTAGTATCACAGTCAGCTCCCCTGAAAGATTACACATCCAGTATACTCGAATGCCATCTCCTATCTATCAATATGTGACTGATCTGATTGTGAGTCTTCCCATCAGGAGAGGTCCAGGTGTATTTATGAATGTTTCGGTGCTGGAACATCATGCTCTTAACAACTAGATGCTTTGATGTGGCAAAGTTTACTACTCTAACACCATTATCATTACTATCCTGATGTAAACTCTCATTCCCAATTATTGGTTTGAAAGTATCCTCTGTCCCCACTTTTGCATTAAAATCTCCTAACAGAATTTTCATACGGTACTTAGGAAAATGATCAAAAACCCCTTCTAATTCCTCATAGAAACTGTCCTTTGAATCATCACCTTTCTCTTCTGTTGGTGCATGCACATTCAGAGCAATGATATTACACCAGCGGCCTCTCAGCACTACGTATGACATCCTATCACTAACAAACTCCACTCTCTTGACTGCTGATACTATTCTCTGGTGTACAAAAAAAACCTGTTCCCAATTGATGATTTTCCTGCCCTTTGCCATAGAAAAAAGTATACTCCCCTGCTCTTACAGTCGCTTCTTTGTCCCACCTAACCTCCTGTACACCCACTAAATCTAATTTATACTTAGCTAATTCCCTGGCCACTGTCGTAAGTGACCCTGACCTATACATGCTCCTCACATTCCATGTTCCAAAACTCATATCCTTTTTCCGTAGCTGGGGTCATACCAAAGAATCGGTCCAGGTCCGAGGCTTCTTTGTTTGTTTCATAACATAATAATTTTTTGCACTGAGGGGTTGTTAGCACCTCACCCAACCCACAAGCTGGAGGACCACCCCTTGTCAGCTGTCCACGACTGCTTATTCAATGTATTCGCAGCTACCCTCCATAACTGGAGACCATTCCCCACCTGCAACCTGAGGATGTGCCACGCCATGGTGACAGGGACCCACTTAACACGGACAGGATATCAAGTAACAAGTTAAATGGTTATGTCTGCCCAGAAGGTTGCTAGTTACACTAAGATACATATCAAGTATAATATTCTGATATCTGGAAAATTGCGATATCTGGCAAACTTCTGGTCCTGGATGTGCCGGATATCACAGATTTTACTGTACAGTTTTCTGTGCTTTTCAGTGCATTCACTGTCTGTTCATTCACCTGCACCTGTTCGTCCTTATCTTGAGTGTAAACAGCTCTTCATCCAAGCATAAAATTATTTAAAAAAACCTGCACAGACATGAAACACACACAGTTTACCCAATACACTTTTTTGTAAAACCTGTGTTTTTTTACACAACTGAAAAAAGAAAGCAAACATTCCAAAACTGTTATGCTTACATTTGATAAGTTGTTATTTCCAAGTCTTTGTCCAACCACCATGCCATCAAGATAACTAAGGAGTGCAGTTCTCAAAAACTGACAGTAAAGCACTGCATGTTGAAAAGCCTGGAGCCAAATCAGCTAAGATACACACATGCTTCAATTGGAAAATATCACAATACAACATATAACTACTTCACATAATGGCACTGAAGCTGCAGAATCTAATAATCATACATTTTTAACTCAGTGACAATAATTATTTTTCAAGTAATTAGAACTGCATTTCTGCAACCAAGGTATGTATAACATAAGAATAATGTGGAACACAAGTTCCTTACAGGCTGTCCTCAGTCCATAAGAATGTAACCACAAATATACATCATATTCTAAAAAATAAAGCCACATCCCAGTATCCAATCAAATGTATTACACTGTTCTGAAATAAAACCTAGTGATAAGAAATGGATTTGTTACTATACTTACTTCCTTTGCCCTCTGTACATCAGCTTGGTTCAAATCAGAAATACTGTTGATATGGGGGCATTTTATTCCTCTGCCTGCCATAACTCTGCTATGCCTGACGTATGCTTCAAGTACTAATATCCAAATAACCACAAATTTAATTTATGCTCAAGGGCATACTGTGAACGGCACCATTTATTAATAAGCATTTTGGCACACAATCCCTCCGATGCGAAAGTTGTAGACATGATGTTCATACATACAAAACGCACAATTACATTTTCTAAATAAGATAAGCACCGTTAACTCTCATTCTGACATACCTAACTGAATCAGCAGAAACGAACTATTCTGATTTGTCACGTAAGTTCACATATGCACATGTAGATGGGCCTGCATTCGATGCAAAACTCCCCTCGTTTTACAGAGAAGCATTAACCTGTCAGAAAGAAAGACGAAGTCCCTTTCTTACCTAACCAATAAATACGTTACCATAAACATCACACTGGAGTCAGATTAATTAACGACATGTTCACTTCCGTAATAAAACGCCCACAAAACGTAACATGCTTTAACACCACACACACACCTCCTACGGCTCCACATCCTGTGACTAGCTGACGGTCATGGATTGAAACTCACGACAACATGAGTCAGTGCTGCCAAATGAGTCCGACGGGACGAACCAACTGCTAATCCGTGACACTCGCTACAAATGGTGAGGTCGCCAAGTGAGGGCAATGTTTCGTTAGACCGAAAATCGCATTCTCGTAGTAAAAATTTAATTTTCTGTGGAAGTTGGATAGTTGTAATCAGTTACAAAATCCCGCAGTAAATTAGATTTGGCGGAGGATCTTTGCCTTTATTATCACAAAGTCTTCATGTACTGTTAGGTTATTCGAATTCATATAATTAATTTTTTCTTATATAGAAACAGAAAATTAATTTTAAAACTTTACACGTGTTAACTATTATAAAAGTACAATTTTTGTTACATGGTTAGTGCACATTACAGTTAGCTGGAAGGGCAATGTTCTAGATAGGAACAAAATTAAATGAAGGGACATATTTATTACTTTGGTTGTATGAAATGCATTGCAGCAGTCAGGAACTAACTTGCCAGTATGTAACCAGGCATTTCACTCGTCCAGAATCCGTTAGCATTCTAATGTACAGACTTCTCAGTCAATAGATTGTTGTTACAATACTCTACAGAAAATATTCTGGCAAATGTCCTAATAATAAATGTTATCGCATAGATTCTGGAATTCATTCCACAGATTTGCGGGTATGGGAGGTAATGAAGAATCACCATGTAACTTCAGTTGTACCGAAACTACCAGAAAGAATTTTGGATTGTTATCTGTTGTGATGACGACATCACCACAGATTCACATGCCATTCTCACATTGTTCTTGTGTCAGCATTCTTCGTGTGTGTTCACAGACGTGATAAGTTCACATCCTGAGGATAGCAAGGCAACTGTCAAATGGAATTTTAATTTCCTCTGCAGTTGTCTCTTACTGGATCATGATTATTAGATTGCACAGCCTCTCACACCAGTCTCACATTTCCTTTGTTCCATAATTTTGCAGACTGTTCATTGTAAGTTCCCACAACCTTTTTTAAAGCTACCACCTATGTATTAGACATGTTTGCAAAAGATATTTATTTCATATTAACCTTTTAAAGCCTAGCGGTAACTGTACATACCACCAGGTTTAACATTAAAAAATTCTATTTGGTGCCCACATTGCGTTTATGTGTTTTGTACGGATCTCAGAAGAAACAGCGACTTTTGCCTTATAGAACAATAAGAGACTGGTTTTTATAAGAGAAGTGGAGAGTGTTTACAGCACGGTACGCACTCAGTCCTTATATAAAACAGATATGCTTCGTCTTTAAAGGGTTAATAATACGAGTTCAACAACAGCCACTTGCAGTCAATTGGCATATTTTTGATATGATAAAAAATGAATTCAACACAACTAATTCAATATATTACGTGTATATAAATATTATTTCTCTTTGTATCACTTCTTTACTTACATATTATTGTTGCGTCATGTACAATTTCCTGTTTGTTGACTGATGCTCTTTTTTATAAGCATCTATATTTCATTTATATTTTATCATTTTTTATTTTATACACATTACTGATTCTTACCATACTGCTTGTGACTAATTCTCTATCAAAAGGTTATACTAACCTAGCTGGATGTGGAATTGTGAATGAAAATAAATAAATAAAAAATAAATTCTATTACACAGTATTACGTCCAACATGTTTGGGGCCTTCTCGGACATTATCAGTAAAAAACCACACGCAAGAGAAAATATATACAGAACACTAGTATTATCACTAGAAAGTGCAGTTAGCACACGTATAAAATATAACAGCAAGTAAAATATATACAATTATTGATTAAAACATGGAGAATTGAAATTATTGACAAGCGTGTGTGTAGTATATACATAAAAAGATCCAGTATGATACTATTTGCATTCAAACATCTATTCACCTTGTTCAATCATACTGTATGAGTCCAGTCCTATTAAGCTGGAAATTGTGATGTGTACCTTTTAAGTGAACACACTATGAGTTCACTTAAAAGGTATACTTGAAAACTAGTGAGGTTAGCAACTGGCATATGGAGGTCATGTTTATGTCCTGTATTTATGCTGTAAACTTCTGAACTTGTTTTAAATTTTTTTCCAGAACAGGTATTCACTGGCAAGGGAAAATATCTTAAACATTTCCCTATAACATACAGTACTATACTACTGTGTGATGCATTATCATATCCAACAACTTACTCTTGTTCTGTAACTGAATGTTCTGCTTGTTGAACCACCGAGGACATACAAAAAAGGATAGGGATTATTGTCTGTAACCAACCACAAGCACAATGTGGATGAAACAAATGGAGGGGGGGAAAAATAATTCTTTTGCCAATGGTAGTAATTTATTGTCCTCTCAAAATAATATACACCAGGGGTGCACAAATCCTATGTGCCAGGTTGCCCAGGTGGCTAAATTTCTGTGCGGGCATCTAATATTTGTGGCTCATCAGTATGGAACTTGCTTCATGGCACCTAGAATTTTGAAAAATTTGTGGACCCCTAATATACATCATATTTCACTATCGCAAAAAGTGCTAATATAATTGTTTGATGTCTGTACATGTCTTATCCACAGTAGCATCTCAACATTACACAGGCTTTTGCTCTAAGGCTAAACTTAACCACTGTACTTCAACGACTGAACTTCTTTTGAATTATCTTAACATACAAGAACCCACCAGGTACTCAGGTTACACTCTATTCATATGTGATTTTCAGAACACAACTTTCCACACTTTAACACAGAATTTCATCACTCTAAAGTGGTGCACAAATTGACATGAAGCACTTATGTTTCTCGTCAGATGGGAAGGTCAACAGTGACTTCAACAGTTTATCTGCATCAACAACACCACTGCACATTCTGAAAACAAAGTATATTCTGATAAATGAACGACAAAAGTAAAGCCCTAATCAATGTAAAGAAAACAAATTCCTGTCTTATTGAGATATGTGCTCTTCTGGGGTATTACACAGCGTTGAATGGTAAAGGTAAAGGACTACCATTTGACGATGCATAATATCCCAGAAGAGTGCATATCTCATCAACATCATGGTGGTAGCCTGAAATCATGCTGTCTTATTGTTTAACAGAGTTTACATGTCACATATTGTGCATTACCAATTAATCCCTCACTGTTAACCATTGTTAACCATAACATTATACTCCTCGGTTATAATAATGTTTGTTTATAACAGCACAAAATATTCAGTCCTTTCATGACGTTATAACTGAGTTCAACTGTACTGTGTAACCAAACAATGTTCCTGCAAGTCATTGTACTTACCCATTTATTTGAATTTCCAAACAAAACGTAAAACTATAGGGATGAACGCACTACAGAGCGACTTGGCAAAATAGGCCCGTGACACTGACACCTACAAATTTTTGATATATGACACTGTAGCTGGCCTCTAGTTCCCTGACAATATATTTCAATCACTCAGTTCTATAAAGTCACTTCTGCCGTCCTACCTGATGAACTCCTGTCTATGTTGTAACGATGCCCTTGGATGATTCAACAAAACACACATACAACTCTGTAACAGAAATTGCAAAGTAAGAACACGGCTTCCACCTTCAATATTCTTTCATTTCAGAATGTATGCATGCACTCACACAGGTTCTTATAATTCCAGATTTGAAAATGGGTTTGTGCTACTGACTGATGCATCAAGGCTCTTTGATGATACATAATATTTGTCAAGACAACTAGAAAGTAACTACACCCTCTGTGAATGCAAGGGAACAAATATGCATCAGACTTGCTTTACGTAAAGTATTTTTGACACTGTCCATTATCTGCAAAGTATATGATATACTTTATAATGAAATTTGGAAGATGGTCTTATTCCTCACATTAGTTGCAGTGGTTGGGATCTAAACTGGGACGATTTAAATATAGATGGTATGCTAGCCACTAGACAGCTACACAACGCTAACACTATATTAAAAAGGTCCCAGGTCTGATCCAAGATGTTACAAGTGATTGTTCCTCTAAACATCCTGTTGTGATAATGCGTGAAGTACATTGAAGTAATCCATCAGGCACAACAAAAGCCTTTTTATTGCTATCACAGATTTAGTGTACTTTATAACATGTTTTGACCGACTTGGCCATCTTCAGGTAATACACACTATGCACAAAATACTTAGGAGGAAATTATCAACATAAAGTACAATAAAAAGAAATGAGATCTCATTTTTACATAAATGGTAGTAATATAAAATGTTATGGTACAGAAATAAATCTTGAAGTAGAAGATATTTCTGTGACTGGCAGATCACTTCAGTCTACTTCATGTTACAAGTGGCATTAAAAATTAAAAAGTAAATTACTTGTCAGTCAACTCCAAACAGAAGCAGAGCCGAAATCTGAAATTCCATGCACATGACATATACCTCAGAAAATGGTCAATGTTTAATATAATATTAGCATAAACTTCATCTCTCCTAAAAATGATGTCCCACATACGTCATCTGGAAAATATGCATGAACAGTAATATGTCCTTACTACTAATCTTAAAATCTTAAAAAATACAATTTTAAATTAGGAAGGAACTGTACTGACAGCTCCAGGAAGTTTTATTCTATGCCATTACTTTGGCAGTAACTTCTTTTTTAATGAAAAATTATTCTGAAGTAAGACCACACCAACCTTCAACATAACTTTTTTCAGAAACAGTGAGCCTCCTCCATCAAGCAGCATCAATAAAAGTTTGGTAGCAGCAGTCCAATTGTGACGGAGCAAACATTTCCTTAGCTCTAACATCACAAAGGTGTGAGAGAATGGTGTAACCACTCCTACAGGACACAAACACAATATTGCAACAGTGAGATAATTTCAGTAATTAGTTTACAGTAATCATAAAAGAGTTTATGTTCATGAACTCTCAGTGACCTAGGAGGGCAAAAATGAACATGATGTATGCAGAGTAATCTGCTAAATGGTGCTTTAAGGCATATCTTTGAACAAACTTCAAAAAGTAAGCCCTGAGGTCCTCACAGTGGTATTGCTGGAGATGCAATTGTTGTGAAATGTTATGCTGTATCAACTGGTGAACAGTTACTATGTTTCGTAGTACAGTAGTACCTTCATCTTCAGTGCAAAGTAATCAGGCTGCATACAAAATTGTATTTTCATATTTATGGCCCTTACATATAAAAGGCTAGTTGCCAACTATTCTGTCATTATTTATGTTAGTAATGACCAGAGTCTGGTACCATTTATCAACAGCAGCAGATGACAGTGGCAATAAACATCAGTGTGCTCAAGGCCGTGTTGTCAAAAAATCCACTGGATACCTCTAGATAGCAGAACTTCAGTACATACTGGTACATATTATTTTATAGAATTTAATATTTTTGTAAAAAATGCTGCTGCCTATCAAGTATGTAAGTTCACTGCACACACATTTAGTGAAAATGCGACTTCAAAATGGCTCTCAAAGACCACAATGTATATCAGTGCAAGTGAAATAAATATAATTTAAATAGATACAATGTCGATAATAGCCAGGGAGTCCAAAAACTTCCCAAAAATCTACAAGTCACCTCCAAATTCTTAATGCCAGAAGGGTGACATGAAGCTAGTTCCATAGTAAGACCCGCAGTTCGGAATTGACTTGTGGAAGGTCACTGTTATCTGGTGCTTTCTGCTCGATTCATGTGAACTTCTACAAATTTCTGTATGCAAGGAGTGAGAAAGAAGACTACAATACGTGTGTTAAATTTAGTCACCTCATTGACTAAATGCCTGGAATTTGTACAACCCTGATAACAGCAACAACTTCATGTTGAAATTGCAATGAGCTTCATGCTAATGAAAAGTATGCCTGTAAAATCAGTATTCTGCAATCACACACAAAGGTGAAAGTCTCCAAAAATGTGTTGTATATTTAAATTTTCACACATAATGGTATATTTATTTTAAGTGTTAAATTTTGTTTTGGGCTGTGATTTTAATCACTGTATAAAACATAGCAGAATTCGGCAATATATCTTCTTTCAAATACTTTTTACTAACACTTAACAGTTTTGGGCTGTGATTTTAATCATTGTATAAAACACAGCAGAATTCGGCAATATATTTTCTTTCAAATACTTTCTACTAACATGAGCAGTTTCAGAGATAATGTTTTCTCTTCTCCAAATCATCCCCCCTGGCTCTGGGGCCCACCTAGTATCCTATTTAATGAGTAGTGGGGTACTTTCCTGGGGGTAACAGCCAGGGCATGATGTTCACCACTCTCCTCCATCTAGTGTGGAATTTAAGAATGAGTACAGTTATACCCCTACTCCCCGTCTGTGATCATGGCATGGACATGTGCAACTTTCACTTTACACATATTATTATTACATTATCTCCTTTATGCAGCATATTCACACTTACATACCTGAAACAAACCATGTTTCTAGGGTATACAGTGTCGCAGCTATTCCACGCTTACTATTCATGGTGCATAAAATGCTGTCTTCAATATTAAACTCTTTCGTGCTTCTACATTAGTACTTTCTGAAGTATGTGTGCTGTGCCCAATATAGCTGTTGTTTGTAGTTGCTTCACTTTGTGCTTTCCTAGTATGCTGCTCAAGTAGTTTCTGAAGGATTCTGAAATGGTTCCAGTTGGCCCTGTTATTACTGGCGTCACCTTTGTTTTTACATTCCACATGCGCTGTACTTCTGTTATAAGGTCTTTATATTTTAGAATCTTCTTGGCTTCTTTCTTTATCACATTTCTGTCTCCTGGGATTGCTACATCAATTAGCGTACATGTTCGTTCTTCATTATTCTGGATTATGATGTTTGATTTATTGTTGGGGATGTTTCTGTCGGTTTGCACTTGTTGATTCCATAATATGGTGACCTTGCCCTCTTGACTTTCTACTGATTTTGGTACATGTTCATACCAGAGTTCACTGTTTAATTTCACTCCTAATTCCCTACATATATTCAACTGTAGTTGAGCACACATTCTATCATGTTGTTTGATGTATTGTTCTTTTGCCAATATTGGGCACACTGACATAATGTGGTCTACTATCTCCTCAAATTGCTGACATAATCTGCATTTGCTATCTTTTTCTGTTTGCAATATTTTTGTCACATTGTATTTTTTTTGTAGTGCTTGGTCTTGTGCTGCCATTATTTCACTTTCTGTTTCTGCTTTACTACTACTACTACTACTACAAAAATAACGGCTGTTAGTACTATTACTACTCGAGATCTGATAGTCTCACAGTGGTGAACATGAAGAATATTACAGTCTTCTTGGATATGCCTCCATGAACAACGTACATCCGTGGTGAATCCTGATGAATCTTGACCCACAGGTTAGGTCTAGTGGAAAGGTACACATTAGTCTTCCAATTACCCTTCAGCTAGCCACGACCTCTGTATCAGGATTAGCCACCGCTGTACATTCATCTGAAACAGTGGTATCTATCTACAAAACTACATGGCATCACATATCAAAAAGACAGCAATCTTCAATACCACTACTTATAACCCCAAATTAAAATTGGCTGCTAAAACCACAGCATGAGGGATTTAAATCCAGCCTTTCCATGTCATAAATGTTAAATGTGAATGCCACTGTACACTAGAACAAGCTTAATGAAACTAAGACTAATACAATACCAGTAGATCTTCTATAGAAGTGTATGTCTTCCTTCCCACACTTCTTCCTCATCAAATCCTTTGCCTTTGCCTTAGGCAAACACATCTTCAATGATGTCAGTGCATCCTTCTTCATTTGTGCATAAAACAAAGAAATAATTGTCAGGTGTTTATTTCAGGCCTCAAAACATCTGGTCCATCATACAACAAGACAGGAGTTCGGTGTGTTAGAAGGTTATGCCAGGCCTGTATTCAAGTTCTTTCTTCTGTATTATATGAAAACAGAGTTTGGTAAGGTTTAAACTACGTAAACTTTTTCCAGTGCCGAGTACCTTGGCATGAACTATATACAGCCTGTACACCAGAAATACAAAATGGAAATGTAATTACAATAATTTCAATACATGTGTTTATTACTATCAAACTGCACCACTTAAAATATACAGGACTGTCACTCTGACATATTTCAGCTATTGAGAGTATCCATTCTCAGGAAGGACACGTCACTAACGTTGTTGTTGGTAAATGGTATATATAAAGCAACTTAATGATAACATCAATATGTGATATTGATAACTAAGAAGATTAGAAGTGATTACACAGGATTCTGTTACTTCAAATTATGTACAGTATGTATCCACACAGCCAGATGTGGTAAAATGTTCTTCATATCTAGTTGAATGATAAATCCTTGATATCACCAATGATGTACCCTGGTTGAACAAACATGTACACTGAGTACAGAATGTTTGTTCAACCACTTCAGTCACTTCCTTTGTGAAATGTACTCCCTGATCATGGCTACTCTCAATAGCCGAAACAAGTTGGAGTAACAATCATGTATATTTTAAGTGGTGCAATTTGTTGGTAACAGACACATTTATTGCATGACTATTGCATGGAAATGTATAATATTAAGTTTAAAATAATTTTATTTAAGAATCCAAATTCAAAAATGTTAGTCTGAATACATAGACAGTTCCAATACCTACCACATGCTGTTTATCAAGAACACAGGAACCCAAATCATTCCTTCTCTTCGAACTTTTTTTACTCATTTTTATACACTGTAAACACTGTAACAAAACAATAATTACTCAAATATGCATTAGGAGGTGACATATTCTTTTATTGCACAAACAACTTCTAGAATCTTAATCTATTTAAATAACCACAATGAAAAACCCCCTGCCCTAGCTTCTAACTGTTCACTGCATCAAACATTCAACAAAGAGCTTGAGATGATGAGTAACTCATAATGGAGGTGTCAGCACCAGTAACTTACACCATTTGCTAGGTTGACAAAAGCCAGGTCTTGATTTCAAACACATATCACTGACCAATCAGTTTTAAATTCTCAAAATCATGAACAGTAGGTGGCAGAGACACTGTATTAACAAGAACCATTATCTGTGCAGTTCACTATTCTGATCACTGCATTCTTAATTGAGATGGCTCATCTTTGCTTGTACGCCACTGGTTACAGCTACAAATGCTACCAAGCAAGAGAATCACCCAGAGGTTGTAGGTAACATGTCACTGTATTTTGTATGATCCGCATCTACTTACATGTTACCAAAAATTGTTCTTCAAATTATTTAGATATACTGGTGCCTTTGTTTAGTAATTATCTGGCATAAGTAACAGTAATTAATGGATGGCACAGAAAACACTCATACAGGCAAATTATAAATGGCAACTGTATGTTTACATCACCTCCAGTTTCATGCATCTGAAAATTTTAAGTGCTTGATTTTTGTTGCCCAGGAGTGAGATAATGGATACTCTTTTAAATCGTCTTAAATACTTTTATATAATGAACTGAACTTTTGATGGTGGGATACCTGTGTACCTTCATTCCAGTATGCCTATGCTATGTATAAAACGATGAAAATACTGGAATCTACTGAGACTCAACATCATGCAGTCTCTTCCTAGGTCCCAAAATACTAAGTACAGCTGCCATATCATTACAATTGCAGTCGAATCATTTTGGACATTCTTTGTACTCTAAAGGTGCATCGACGACGTCAGGCTACGTTTACATCTGCAGTCACCCGTAACGTCACACACACACGCGCGCGCGCGCAGTACTATTCCACCCTCACCTGCGCAGAGTTATTGTGCACGTAATCAGTTTGTATAAAAACATGATTCCATCACTTACGGGGGTGATTTCAGTAACAGCAGATGTAGGTAACACGAAACATAACTCAACCTCTAACCGTAACCTTTAAGGCAACTGTGCACAGTGGAATGTTGAAAAAAAGACACACAAAGCAACCCCGAACAGTAACCTTAAACGCAATAACCGCGCAACAGTCACCATCGCACCCCCTGTGGCTGTCATCCTATGATATAACGATGTGCGACAATTTGAGACATCATTTCTACGGCTTATTTTTAAAATTATAAACCGAGCATTATAACCACATAGCCCCTGTATCACCAAGTCAACAGCAGCATCACCTTTCCTAGAACTGTCTACAAAAACATTATAAATATTAAAACACGCAACTCTCAGTACAAAAAAACGTATACAACAGTCACACAACCACAGTGAAAAATAGTTAAAAATAGTTAAACACACCTGTCACATAACGCAGCGCCTCCACTACCACTGAGGCCGGGACTATCATCCACACCAACCAAACAGAATAAAACTTCCCGCTGTGATGAATCTTTCAATGAACTAAATGTATCCGAATTTCACTCTCAGTGTTTGAAAACAGCAGGCACTGCGAAACTGAGGGAGATGACAAAAAAGCACTGTGGCATTCAGGAGTCAGGAGTAAAAGTCTACACGGTATACCGCCATTTACCCAGGCAGTAATATATTTGAGAAGTAGTGTATAATTAGAGGCAAAATTTCTTCGCTGGTATTACCTAGTTGTGTGTAATTCTTTACGCACCGTCTCCAAAATAATGTATTATTACTGAAAATAATAATTATTATTACAAATATTATTTATGAGTGACTACGTTAATATAATCATAGCGGCCTTTCTTCTTTTGGGCCCTGCCATTCCATTAGCAAGTAACGGAAACCACACTACGTAAATGTTCACATTCATGTTGTCTGCCATGTTACGCCGTGTCGACTGGTAGACAGTTAACCGATGTACCTGTATCTTCTGGATCAAGGAATCCAAGCAGACGGGAGTCTTGGACTACTTGACCGCGAAGAGGATGGTATTACCCTCCGAAACATCGGTGACTACCGTATTTACCAATCGACACGGCGTTACAGACCGAAAGGCCTACCGAGGCTACAATCTCCCATTCCATCTATTTCAGATCCAATGCCTAGGTCTTCCAGGTGGTCTCTTTTGCCATAAAAATTCTGTACACATTTCTCTTCTCTCCCAGTTGATGTAAGCATTGTCTGTCCCTATCACATATGCAGCCGACATTTTTGGATAGCTCTCAAATGATCACAATGTAATTTTATACCACCAAAAATAAACAGGATGCATATAAAAACAATTGACTACGATATGTTGTGTGATATTCATGGATCATAGAATAAACTGTACAATCACCTTATTTCAATGGACCCACAAACACATGAATATAAACCTAATATGAAGAACACTGGCGTGAACAATCTGACAGTAAGCATACATTGTAATGGAGCAAGATTAAATATGATGATGACCTAGCCATAATGTTAATGATTATCCTCACAGAAATTAGGCTTGAAACTGTCGTATACACTGCCATCGTATTTCCTACATGTTAAGTGTCCACTTCAGTTACTGCCATTTATAATCAGAGCTCCCAGACACAGCCTGTCTACATGAACATCCTCTAGGTGCCTGTTTTGAAAAGAGGAAAATCTGAATCTTTATATGCTAATTCAGATTTAATGAGAAATAGTAACTGCACAAACCCACATCCAAATCATTGATCTTCAAGCAAAAACAGTAGCGAAATGACCGGTTGTTCATCTGTGACCCACTTTATACCTTTACAAAACACTTCAAAAGTGTAATTTCACAGCTTTTTTAGTGCCACTGCAAAAATTTTGTTTTAACCCAGGGTTTGAATCTGTGGCCATACCTTCTTTTCCCTGACAATTTCAAGTAACAGACAATGCTTATGCAGTTCTATATACGGGTTCCACCACCATGTGGATGCATTCCTGTTACTGTTCTCTGTCAAAGAACTTGTAAAAAACACAGTTCAACCAACAGTGTGAGCACTACTTGTATGTTCACACACTGCTCAACCTGTCAGTGGTCAGCATCCATGAATCACACATTAAAATAAACAATTCGCTCCCCTGATAAAGTGTGCATACTTCTTTGTTTCTGTGAATAAATGCACACTATGCTTGTGATCAGTTAGCTGTGCGCATGTGTACATATGTCAAAGTGTTCAGAAACAGTATATGCACAATGGCAACCATGGAAGGTAAACTTCAGCATGTCAAAGAATATATGTCAGCGTGAAGTCTGGTCGGATATTCTTTCTGCAGCTACTGCAATAGAAAGAAAGCAAAGTTGTTTTATTGAAAATGTTTTTCAAGTGCGGCTTTTCTTATGCAAAAATATCTACCCTGCAGCTGTGTTTCTCATCATATGAACAGGAATGCTCAGTGCTATCAAAAAGCCAAAACGGTAAAAACAATTTCACATTTCCATAATATAAAAGACGTACTTTTTCTAATGACAGTGTGGTAATTTATTTATGTATTTATTTATTTATTTATCTATCAGTAATAATAAAGTTCACAAAAGTATAGTAATTAAACATGAAACTTCTACATGCTAACATCGTGCTGAAAAACTAATCTCCAGTGGACATGGTTCTCATCTTTTTTACCAACCCAATGTGTTTTTCACAAAAATACATAAGTTACAATACTAACTTAGGAAAAATGCTATGAATTACTTTAAATATGATTACTTTGTCTGGTGATTGGCCAAAGCACCTGACAAGCAAAACAGCGACAAGATAAGCCAGCATCACCATATTATCATATACCACTACTTGGTTTCTGTTACAGCACATAACTGTACAAAGTATAGAGTTTCCCTTCTCTCATGTCCTTCAACACAACAGCTATCACAGGATGTCCTAACAGATGCAAACTTTTCTATGTGACCAAGCTGCTGTGCTCAGGGATATGACACAAGGGACACCTGTATAAGCAAGTATTAATTTCACCAAGGTAATAATATTAAAATCACAATTTAACATATAATTAACTTAAATCGGGCTATTTCAAAGTAAGAAATGGATCCATGAAATGTGTGTGTAAATATAAAATATTACATCTGTTGATTTTATGGTCTTCAACTGTTGATGGTAAGCATACTGGTGAAGATAAGCTCACAGATTTTGTGTTGATGTTCATACTTAATGTACACTGGCTTACCAATGCACTGCAGGTTTCCCTTCTGTTTAAAGTAACAAAAATCAAAGTATACTCTAGTACTCCAGCATGGAAACAATTCTTGTGTACTGTTCACAGACATCACTGATATGCATGATAAGCTATAGACAATGTTATTAAATAAAGGTAAAACATTAAACACAGGCTATTATAACAATTTAACAAATCAACACAAGAATTTTCCACATGGAACTGTTTCAAGGTCAGTTAACAGACATACTTAATGCCTGATGTTTGTAGAAATAAACTGACAAAATAGCAAACACTGGCAAACTGGCCCTACTATGGGAGCTTTGCTTCATTTTTTATACTTTAACAGCACACAAGACAGTAAGATGAAATTATCATCACTATAAACAAAACAGCTATTTGACCAATAAATAAATAGTATCAATATATTATAAAGTTTCTTGCTTACAGATTATACCAAGTTTTGTTCATTAAATGGTGAATCAACACCTTACTGTCATCTTCCTTGTTATGTTACTCATCATGCCCAAAACGAAAACATGTTTTTAAGCAGTAAGGCTGAAGATACTGGACTTCACTAAGACATGAAGTTTCTTTACACTGTCTTGAAAATGCAGCTGACTAGTGTTTCAAAAATTCAAATTAGCATGAGCTAAACGCAAAAGAATTTCAGATGTGTATCAACACTAAGTTTCTAATAATAAGATAAAGTAAACGAATTAACATACAAAAATTACTCATATGCCTTTGTGGTCACTTGAGTTAAGCAAACACTGCACAATTAAGGTTTTTTTTTTCTGTGGAAGGAAAGGTGGCAGTACTTGCAAAGCAACGATGATGCCTTAAAGCCCATTTGACAGTACTTTTCTTCCTTGAATGAATGAATGCCCATATTGCATATGACTGTATAGTGATAAAAAAAATGGCATGGCTGTAATGATTATTAAGCTCTTGCTTGCACAGTTGCACTCCAGGATACTGTTAACTGAAGTCAGTAACTGGTTGTCAGGTGTTACTTAAAACTTTGGGGTGATGACAATACCTTTAAAACCTCAAAGCATGTTCAAATATAAATCATATTTTTAGGAATGTAGAGGCAGTTAATTAGGGTCTTATTAGTACGCTACATATGTCCCAATATACTAAGGACAAGAATACAGATCAATGAAGATATCACACTGCACAGAGGCATAAAATTATTTTACCAACTTGGAGTGGGGAGCATTGCAGATCTTAGTATGATTTATATTTTATGCGACATATGATGTAATTTTTCACAAATATAGTAAAACTGAATTTGAGCTTCATGTACACAAACACAGACTACAGTGACACTTACCTAACAATTCTCAGTTCAGACCCATACTACCAACAGTAATTTCAAAGATAAAGAATAGGCAGACAGGACCTTTCCATCCTTCATTCATTTTATATCATTAATGCAAACAACGCATAAAATTGTGTCAGTCATATTTCCCCTTGACAACTTAAAATTTCCCAGAACAGATACAAACTGGTTTTATTATTAGGTCATACATATATAAGTATTCATATGTTTGATTGAGTGTAGTCTATCATAGCTTGCAATATGCCTTGTACAAAATGCTAGTATTACAACCATGAACTGAGTGAACAGTCAGTGTATGGATTTTTCTGAAAAATACTTGATAAAAATGTTACCTTTTCTTGCAGCTTTATACCCAGAGAAGGGCTGTACATTTTATGTACATGCCTGATGAAAAATACTGTAAACTGTTTCTGAATTGCATCAAGCTCTACTCAACTTTCTCCAACTGAGGAATCCATTTTAATCATATGTGAGGCATGTAGGACACACCTTAAAACAGAAGTCCAACATTCCACAGCATAATGTGTACATTTTTGTGCAGGTTGGCTTGTAGTTTCCATACATTTGGAAACACAAACATGAACACAACAACACACAAGATAATGTGAATCCAGTAACCACACCTCATTATATCAGACATCCTGAAACTTAATAGCATAGCTATGTACAAAAACATTACTTATGACCCAGTTCTTAAAAACAATTACAATGACTGCCGGTTTCCTATCTGGTAGACTAATACTGGGGACCAGTCATGTACTCATATCAGCAAACACTGACTGATCAGCTCTCCTAGCATACAAAGTCTATGTTGTGAAGGATCATACAACAACATCTATGTTACAAACAACTGTATGCTCACATAAGTTTTAATTAGCACTGCCTGTGCTTGATGTTTACCCCTCAACCACACATAACATCAACTGCAATTCAACACTACCAGATAATTTTCTCTTATTCATTATAACTATCACAAACCCACCAATTACATAAACATTTCCCCTTTTGATGATGAAAAATGAAAACTGTCAAAATTTTGACACATTACTTTACAATGGACTGTAATTGGGGTCTGGTGTTTAATGGCCTATTGAAATTTTACCAGTTTAGTAAATCTTTACATGATAACACATTTGTAGTCCATGGAAAGTTTTAGCTTTAGAAGTAAAACAACTCTTGTTATGTCATATACATAAATCAACATGGTGACAGATATAATTCAAGTATAAATATTCTGAACAATTCTCAGTTCAGTATGAACAGAGTACTGAATGTTAAATTGTCTAACTCTTCCTAATGCTATCTGACAACACATTTCCAATATTATTCGAAGGGCATTTTAATAATTTCCTTCTCCTGTTCAAGTTGTGTGCAAATCTCACCAAGCCTTTGAGAACAAAATGCCAAGCTCCACTTTACACCACACAAAACTGCAGGGAGGTAAGATGTTTGTACAGTTAAGTCTAAATGAAACTTGCATCTGAAATGAATATTATCATACTTAATTCTCTTCTGCCCCATATTTTACTTTACAACACTTACTTTCTTGTTGTATTGCTTCTGATCTGGCAATATAAAGGATGATACAGAATTCATTTAGTATCTGCACATGTGGCAATTCCGTTTACACTACTGCTGCATAGCGATGTTCATCTCATATGCCTCAATGATAAGTGAAGACCATTTTAGTCATAATGTCTTAATTTACTTCACTATATTATGTATTGCAGTTCTGATTCCTATTACATGTCTCTTAATAAGAAAACATCATTTGCCAGCACTGCTATCAAGTCTACACACTCCTTTCTTGCAAGCTGTGGTGACATAACAATAACATGAAACAAAATTGTTGTATCATTTCTGAACCAAATGAAAAGCGTAAAACAATAAGTACAGTAAAATCTCATTACTATGATGTCAGTTAATTCAAAACAGTGCCTAATTCAGAGCAAGAGTCATTCTTTGTCCTTGAAAATATGATTTTGTATGCTCTGTGAAGCAGTTACTTTCAAATAATTATTTTGTAATATGAAGCAAAACTCAATCCTATCAGCAGCAAAATTTCAATAATTCAGTATTACCTAATACAGATTCTGTGATGTGCATATACATGCAGAATATTCCTGTAAATACTCTGTACACTCCTCTTCCCCCCTGAACACAAAACGTAGTTGAGTTTGAGTGAAAAGAGAATTTGAGAAAGCAACCACCTACTAAGATATCCGAAAGGATGACGAAAAGACACGCTATCCACTGAATGAGATCATTTGCATACCATGCGTGTGCACAGCAAATGAGCAGGAACGAAGAAAAGGAGATGCAGCCACTGTCAAAACTATTTCTAAAGAATCTACAACAATGCCAGTGTTGAACTCTGTAGTTCATCTGATATGGATGATAAAACTGTGAGATAAATTCCAAGACTTTGTGTCAAAAATATACAAGAAGTCTTTAAAACAAAGATCAGCTAGTTCATATTTTTGTAAGTAATAACCTTGCACTGAGAACTTGTGACTTATGTAAATTGTTGTTAATGCATTTATGATTTAATGAGATTTAATGCAAAAACTTTGTTCAAATATTTTACTCAAAATTCACATGCTTACACTGTTACTTCAACTAAATACCCTCAGGAAAAGTGTACAGTGAAAAGCTGGGTGATTCGAAATTATACAACCCAAAGTCCGTAATTCTAACCCCCAACACAATTACACTGTGTATCAAGATCCACATTCTTTAGGACATCAGAAAGTTTTGACATACAGACCAGCAATAAGCAAACAATTCAATTCTAAATTGCCAACTTTTAAAAACAAAATAAATGGCAGTAAATATAAAACTTAATTCACAATAAATGATGGAAGGGTTGAGGCAGGGGGTAATTTCTTACATGGGACAGGGCATGAAGTTGAAGGTTCTGACCCTGACCATGTGATAACATACAGGTTGACAATTTTTGCCATGGATTACAGCACTTCATTTAGAAACAAGCAATAACCTTTCCCTTCGTGAATAATACTGCATGTACGCTTGGGTAGTGGTAAAGGAGGGACAGCCCTCCAACTCCAAAAACAATTTTTGTACTTATACATGACATCCAACAATATTCTGAAGGCTCAAGTCTCCACATGTAATATATGCATCACCACAAAGAATGGAATGAAGGACATGTTTATTCCAGACACAGTGCTCCACTGAAGAAATGAAATGGTCTCATTACAGATTGCAAAGCAGAGGTTTTCACTTTTTTTACTTATTGGCATAAAAACCACCCAAACCGTGCAAACGCCTTATACAAGACTTCCAGTCAATACATATAAAAACTCCCCTTGTTAAAGTACAGAAAATGTGAAAGCTGCACTTCACATTAAAAACAAAATGTAGACAGACTTCAGACATACTTAACTTACGCATTACATTCTGCAGATGTACATATCTCATTTGTACAAGCACTACAAAATTAACTATCAATATCACCATAATGATGGATATTCTGCACTTGCCCATCTGTCCTATTTTAGACAAGGATGATACCACTTGCCCCCTCAGTCATACATGACAATGAGAAACCTATTAGAAGTGTGTAAAATTTGGGGTTGTCATGGCAGTGATTACGAGGAATACCGTCTTCTGAGATGTGATACAATGCAGTCTGGCCGAAATACACTTATGTTGTGGCAGACAGCAAATTTCTACCAGACTACATGGCATCACATGTCAGAAAACAACATTTTTCTGGCAAAAGTACTTCCTCAATGTAATGACATGTGAAAAGCAGTCTTTTAAATTGGAAATTTCAAATTACCTTACATCATTTCTGAAACATCTCAGATAACAGCTGATCTATGGGCCATTACAGAAAGAAATATATGCAGTAAGGATTTAAATCACACTTTATTGAATAACCAATTTAGTGTAGTTTCACTGTTGATTTTGCTTGCTTCTTTTACATATGTGAGAGTTACAGCCTTCATGGCTTTAAAGAGTCTGTACATGTTTCATCACCTCACTGCCAAATCTGTACCAAAATATTGACAGAAATGGTGACTGTAGGAACAGGAAGAGCAAGTACATATCAACCTGTAACAAAAAAATAACAAACATAATGCTTTAACATGCAACTTGCTTGTCTACAGTAATGGAGCTCATCCTTTGAACAAGGTCCAGCCTGGCTTAAGAATCAAAATCATCAGTGCACAGAAACTGACATTTTTTAATTATAATTTATTCCTTAAACACTACCTTCATTAAAAATAAACACATCTGATCCAGAGTCCAATTTGGCTACTTGCTCACTTTCAATTCAGACAGAAGGAGAAAGTCCTTTGTGATATAATGACACATTGCCACAATTCACACAAAGTGCTTGTTAACACACAGTTGGCTAGGGTGTTGCAGACCAAGTTTAAAGTGACAAAGGAACAACACAGATACAAAGAGCATAAATATGCTATTCCTTTCAATAATGCTAATGTACACTGCCTGAAGAGTGAATGTGTGTCAAACTGAATGGAGGCTTAGTCCATCCATTGGCTACCGACTGTCCAAGATGATGACATTCACATGGGTTCCAACTTATGCTGGTGTTCAAGTACTGCTCTCTTTGGTGGAGGTTCATCACACTCTGATCCACACTGCACAAAAACAAGGCAAAATTAAGTAAACTGTGGCGTATCAAGATGAATGGAAAATCTGTATTGTATCAAACTGGTCAGGTTATTATATTAATTAATTACATACAGACAAGTCAGCCTACCTAAAAGAACTGTGACTTGTATTTAATACCTCATCTTAAATGAAAATAATTACTGTTATCTTTTATATATACATAGGTAAGTGGACACGCCCTGAGGAAAACCAATTTAACAATAAAATCAGAACAATTTACAGAAGGCACACCTCTGAGAGGTGACTAATGAATAATGACTTCAGAATGGCACTCACATCAATCACTAACACTAACTTTAATGCAAGCATTTAATCTCTGGCAATAACTACCAGAGAACACCCCATGTGTATATCATGGTTTGTTGGAAGCTGAAGATTATCATAACAACAATTTCATATTAGACACGAGACAATGATGCAAGAATACTGTTTCGGAGTAAATCGCACAATGCAGAAAGACCACTATGGCATTTAAAAATAGATAATATAAAGCACCACAATAACACAGACCATAAACAATACTACATAAAGCACCTGCATGTTCAATCAAAATTAAATATGGTACGCACTGAGGTTAAAATTATATTATTTATCCATATATTCAGAAGCATGACACAGATAGAAGGAATAATAAGTACTTGTGTGCACTTCTCTGTGCAATTGATGTGATTCCTTGCAAATGGCCCTTTGAGAGCTGAAACATGTCAGTGTTTTGATATAATACAAACTATTATAAATTTTGCCTAGATACAGCGTATTTTTTGGTCTGATTTAACTTTTATTAAATCCTGAATTATAAACACATGGTAGTATGCAACACTACAAAATACTAGTTTTATTGCATTTTAATGTTCTATGTTTTAAAATGTAAAGCTTTTCATAGCTTTTACCTGTTTACATACGCCTGAAGATGGCAACATTCTGCAAAACATGTAGGATTACGAGAGTATTTTTAAGTTCTAAATGAAGGATACAATGATAATGGTAATGATGTTTCCAAAATTAATCGTTACATTTTAGGACAACACAAAGACCATGACATATCTTTATTCAAACCAGATACCATCTGAATGGAAAACGAGAGTGCTACCAATTATTGCAACACTCTTTTAGTAAAGCTGCCTCAGCCACGGTCATTATAGCTGAATATCTTAGTATGAGAACAAACTGTATTCAGAACTTGCAATTTCAAACTTCAAAACACAAATTTGTTAGTGGAATGCATGCCTGATACCAAAGCACAGAAACAACAGGAACTGACTTCTTTACAAATGTAGAGTTGCTCTGCAAATTTTGTACCAATGTAACTGCTGTGATTTCAGACTACTTACCTCTTCCTCCATGCCTGGCAACTGAATTTTTGTGTCCGATGCTTCAGAAGGCTGCTCCAACACATAAAAAATGAAATGTCTTTATTACAAACACATATGATCTACTGTTCCGCAAAAGAGAATGCCAAATGCAATCTATACAAGTAAACATGCTGTTCTAACAACTGTATGTCAACAGTGAACATATATATCACTGACAAATGCATTCAATGTTAAAAGTAGCACTGCCACAGTTCGTCTCCTGATAGTAATAAAAACAGCAAACCAAAGACTGACTTGCAATAGTTACCATGGTTAATGCACGGTATTCCGTATTTGCTCTGGTTGTGTTCCCACTTTGCCTGTTATTTTCAACACTCAAAGTTGGGAGGACATTATGTGGATCATTCTCCAAACCTTTTCACAGTCTAGGGCCTTGTTCCTTCCTTTCCATTTTATTGAATTTTTGGAGCTGTTGCTCCAAATACATATAGTTATATTAACATACCACTGCTGTGGTTGGAGCCTGTTTTATGCCTGCCCCTTATAAAGGCACAAAAAAATGCAAGAAATTTGCAGTAATAATCTTATAAGTAACTTTTACCTGCTCTGGAAACACATGTGAGAGTTACATCCCAGTGAAGACACTAGTTGGCAATGCAATACAAAGGAGCAATGCTTGAAATGAATAGTGTGTGATTGGTAACAAAAACTGAGAGTGCTGAAACCAAGTTGCAGGGAGATCATTATACAAGGAAACTGCGTATTTCCTTAAAAACAGAGGACATTAGGCAAAAGGCAACATCACACAAGTAGATATGGTTATTACAGTGCCAAGATCAACTGCAATGATAACAAATTACACTGACAAATCCAGTGATAACTTATTATTTGTTGTAAGTGGAATGTGGACAGCTACACGCCACTCTTTGCTGGAAGTGGAGGTAAAAGAAAGTTGGTATGAAATGTGACTGTTTACACATGAAAATTACAAAGTACAGTGAAACCCTGTTAAGAAAATTTTGAAAATTCCAAGAAAATCCTACCTTTTAAGCAGGAAATTTCTTGAAAGGGTAATTTTGATGAAATGGGAGAGTTTTGGTGCTTTTTTATCCTGACTTCTTAGGTGGGAAATTTTCTTAACCGGGTTTTTCTTAAGTGAGTTTCACTGTAGCTACAATGTCCCTATTAACTTGAAGTTTATATATAAAACAAAATTGCATGGAAATGTTCTGCACATTGGCACTAAAGAAGTTAATATAGTACTGTTACACATAACTGACCTCTGCATCAATACACTCCAACATGCCTTCCTCCTGCAGCATGCAAACATGAATCATAATCAGACAGTTTCAATGAAAGATATCCTGAACAAAATGCCTACCCCTTAAGAAGAGGCAACATGTGTATTCTACTGACATGTTTGTGAAGTTCACCAATTAGTATATGTTATACCAGGTCTCATTCAAATTCACCAACTGGTGTCAGCCCTGGCCATAACTGTAATATATTCATTGCCCTGTACTTAACACAGATTTCACTCCCAGGGGCACCCAGTGTCATAAGCAGTATGAATTTCATCATACTGGGGGGGG
>BLKM01010564.1:61677-172534 GCA_013340265.1 Coptotermes formosanus
CCACACCAAAAACAACACAAAAAAAAACACACACACATTCTTTGTTGCCAGTTTCACATTTATATTATATACACACTGCTAGTATACCTTTACCTCATCAAAACAATTATCATCACTGAATACTTCAAAACTTGCACTTTCACTCTGCAAGCATATCTGCCAAGATTACAAACAAAAGGCTGTGCAAAAACAAAGCATTTCAAAAATAGCAAAGAATGTAATCTCTACACCATACCATATGAAATCAACATGTTCATTATTCTGGCAACACTTCAGTTACTGCCTGTGAGAGTTTGGCTACAGTAGAACAGGCAATAGCTTCTTTCGTCATTTAATGACACTGTTTCTGCAATACAGGTTGTAACACTTTAAATGATATGGAAAGCTAATCAAGAGAGCTACAAAGAAAATGGAAGTAGCTGTGACCTGTTTTGAAGTATACCCCAGCATCTGTCCAGGAGAATTAGAAAACCATGACAATCATCAGCCAGGTTCGCAATTAATGGTACCACAATTCTACGGCAGTAGTGTTGTACCAGCCTGAGTAGACATTTGAGTAACACATATTGGACAAATGGCCACCCCAAGACCATCCATGAACACAAAGAAAAGACTATATGAAAAATTAATTTCCACCAACAAACTATAAAATGAAGCATTATGTTCTAAGCTTCATACAACTAAATGCATTTCTTCCTGTGTCTGCAACTTAACTTCCTACATCCCTGATACTTATGGGGGTGAGAAGTGTTTTAAACAACACCTGCAGAGAAGACTGAAGGCACCTGTCATTCCAAATACAATTACATGTTTTACTATTTCTGGAATATTTAAGGAAAAGTGAGCAAATGTTTCAAGGACTGTTATTCCATTACATGCCATCCATGCTATTCAGTGGTTCCAGACACACACCTACCCAACCTCATATGTGGAAACAGAAAGTGTCATATCAAGACCGAGTTGAAAAAAGGCGCGCGCACGTGTGTGTGTGTGTGTGTTTATTTCTTTCAGGGTGTGTAAATACTGTGGCAAGTATAACTTTAATACTGACTGCTTATTTGTTCAGTACATAATTTGTACTTCTTGCCGATCTCAATAAGGCATTAATAACTTTTTTAACCATAAATTTGTCTCTTAAAGTTGTGATGCACAGAATATGCACATACTCACTTTCAAGATTACGATTTTACCTGGTCATGTAAACAGAACTGATAGATCAATGGTACCCAGAATAGCAAAACAATTCAAATTTTATATGAAGACCTGGAACATGGTGATTCAGCCAGGTACATGAAGGCATCAAAAAGAGTGGAAAGAGCTTGCAAGTTATCAAAAAGGAAAAACTGTAGTAAAAAATAAGTGATTGGAGACTTTTTCCCCATTGACCCATATCAAATGGATATGCTACTACAAGTTCTACACAAGAAACAACCATGACTTTCTCTCCATGTAATTTACAATCATAATTTTGAATGTAACTAACACCATGTATCCTCCTCATATCTGATATGTTTTCAAATTGCCAATTATTACTGCAAATGTTATGTAAGATGACATATGATGTAAACTCCCTGACTGTACTAATGCAATAAGAAACACAGCATGTAACACATTTGGTGGGGGAGTCCCACTAACAATAACAAATTTTTACAACTTCCCCCTCCACTTGCTTCATGATCTATACTCCTCACCAAACATTATTACAGTGACAAAATGGAGGATGCGAAAGGTGGAGCATGTAACATATGGGGGAAAAGAGATGGAAAAGAGACAATTTGGAAGACCCAGACATATATGGCAGGAAAATATTAGGATGGTTCTTAAAGAAACACAGTGGTACAACAGAGACTGAACTAACCTGGTTCAGGATAGGGACAAGTGGCGTGCTGTTGTGAGCACAGCAATGAGCTTTCAAGTTCCATAAAAGTCAAGGAATTTCTTGACTAGCCAATAAATCATTAACTTCTGAAGAAGGACCCTGCTCTACAGAGTTAGTTATCAGTAATTAATATGTAAGCCAGCAATGCATGTTTAAAGTGCAGAACATTCAACTGACTGACTACTTCCACACACAAACTTACAGGGCCTCTTAATACTACGTTAAAATGGCATTGCCTTTCTCTGCCAAATGTTACCATGAGTTTAAGCTTAAAAAATTAACTCTGATAGGCAATTATTTTCTTGGTGCCATAAAAATACAGGCTAAATACAGAATTAGTCTAATGTAACTAATGCAGCCTCTACAAGGGCTATTTTATACAATACAAACTGAATAACAAAAAAACTAAAAATTGTGAAAGAAGGTTACGCTGTTGCCTGGTACAGATATTTCACTACATCCCAGTCAATCTGCAAGATCTAATAGAAAAAATGAAGTATATTCACCTTGACATCAGTTTCATTGATGCCAACACCCTGCTGCTGCTTCAAAGTACGACCTCTTACTTTTCCACGTGTGACCAATTTCATTCCACTGGCGCTAGTGTCTACCACAGACATAGGCAAGCCTGGTTTCATCTTAGGAGCATGCACCTACAAAATGCAATAAAAATAAATGAGACAAAAATCATACAACTTCTGTAAATCAAAAACATATATGAAATTTTACATGTTGTATTTACACATAGCCAACCCACGTCATTTTTGTACAAACTCAAAATAACATTTTGACAATTATGAAAATTCATTAGATGGAAAATGAATGCCACAAAAATCAGTATCAATTTTGCTTACAAGCCATTAATCTTTGCATGCCTGAATTAAATGACCTGAGTGCTCTCTCTCCCCCCCCCCCCCCCCCACAAATGAGAATTTAAATGACTGACATCATGCGATGTCTTTAGGTGCATCTGGCATTTCAGCCACATACTGCACATTAACTCTGACTGACTTTCAGCACAGAAGGGTTAAATGTATTCAAAACACAAAACGGGCAACATCTCCTTAGTGTAAAACACAAAATACTGTGCAAACAGATCCTAATTTGCATTCACAGCAGTACAACACTGATCACAGTACTGGGAACAGCTCACCCAAAGGACACATATACTGTGCGTGTAAACCAAAAATTAGTGACTGTAGGGTTACTGTGAATACAGTGGCCTAATTGGTTGAACAATTTCTTACATATAGGTGAGCACATAAACTTTGGTAAAAAGTGGGCATTCAGACCACACTGTTTTCAGTTTTCAGCTCACCCTTCCCTACTGCAAGCACACCAAACAAATGCATGCAGGCATGTGTGTGCACACAAATAAACCAGCCAAACAACTAGCCAACCAGCCAACCAACCAACCAACCAACCAACCAACCAACCTGCCAATCAACCATATTATTCCTTCTTTCTGAAGTTCTTTAAAGTATGTGTGCCAGCATAAAAATTTCAGTCACTCAGGCAACCAGGAAGTTTCCAGCATTGACAGTTAGAGTAAACTTTATTTTTAATCTGCAGTCTCACTAGCAACAATTTTTTTGGCAGTAATCTCATTGCAATTACTAATATGATATTTTTAAAGTAACCTGAGTAAGCTTTGAATACCGTAGCATATTTTTATACAGTTAACACAGCTTTAATGATCTATTTAAAAAGGAGTTAGTCTTACTTGCATATCAGGTGGCAGGTATGATTTTGCATTAACCCAAAGAGCGTCCTCATGACGACGAAAATACATGGTTGGAACCCTAGTGTCAGCAGGAAATTCCTTCATTTCATAGTTTGTTGTCTTAGAAAGGAGAAGACCCATCGCCAAGTCACACACAGCCCAAAGTTTCTGTGAAATAAAATCAAATAAATAAATAAATAAATAAATAAATAAAAAAAAAGACAGTAATATAAAACTGTAAGAACCAAAAACAGAAGTCAGTACATTTGTCATGACTATTCAACGTGAAAATTAATTAACTTTTAAATATTATATTATAATTATTGTGCAATGACTTTAACAAAAGACAAAACACAATACTGTGAATCAGATGTGAAATTTCTTGTGGTGTACTGCTTTACAGCTTCTGCTTTCTCCTCAAGAGACAGCCAATTTAAATTCTGGCTAGGACTACTACCCCATTAAAAAGCAATTAAACTGAGATCAAGAGTAGACCTTCAAAACAAAATCCTTCTTAAACTCACATGGTTCATGCTATCATCTTCCCCTTTGAGTGCATCCTTATGATTCTTCATACGTTCAATGAGATTTTTGTAGAAACCAAAGCAGTAGAATTCATTTTTTGTCATAAGAGGTTCAAGTATGAACCACAGACACTGTCGCACCCTGGTAAGCTGCTCCACATCTTCGTTTGAGGTGAATTCTGGATCATGGGCTAAAACTGGGACTGCAAAAACTAGCATATAGTCGGGAAGAATGTGTGCAAGCTGGCCCATTCCCCTTTCAGTTGGACCTGTGATGTAAATGTAACAATAAATGTTAAAAACTAAAAACCAATGAAGTAATTCACCAATATCATGTGTGTACACCAACTCAAATGAGCTCTATGTGATAAAGCTACTGGGCTCAGGGACATGATGAAAAAGAGACTCTGATACAAATCTATAATTATAATTTACAGTGACATAAATATCATGTTAAACAATACCTCCTGTAGACCAGACAGGCAGAGATTTGATGTACTCTCTTCGTTTGTTGATGTCAGAAACCATGTGCTGACGGATTTGAGCCTTAATTCTCTTGTCTTGCTCTTGGCCTGCAAGGGCATAGTAGCCCATGAAGTCAAGTGGTAGACATCTGTTGTTTGGAATTCCTTTACTGAGACCTTTGTGTAGCTTGGCTGCAAAGATTTCCCGCACTTGTGGAATTTCGTCCTGTGAATAAATGGTTTCAGTTAGCTCTGCAGTGGTTTGTAAATAAAATAAATGGGCATGAAATAGAGGACACAAGAACTTTTTTCAACTTTTGCAAAAACTTTACAGATTACAAGGCATACTGCAGTACAGTACCCTGTTCATTAGTCAATCAACAAGATACTTTTAATTAAATATAACTTACGTGAAGAAATGTTGTAGGTTCAATACAAGACACCAGAAAAGAACAGTAATATGTTGATATATAACACTGCACAGAATATAAGACAAATGACTATGAACTTATCAATCCAAATGCTGCCCTTACAGTCAACTACACTTAAGTAAAAACTGTAACCAGATCACAATTGCAAGTGCTCAATTTATTAAATGAACATATACACATGCACATAGCACAGTAAAACCTGCTAATAATGGTAACCAAATCATCTGCACATTTGTTGGTTTGAAATTAATTCTTTTCCAATTACATGAGGAATATTCTTTCTGACATAAATTTCAGGAAGCAGTGTATGGAACAAAACTATCGGAAAATTTGATCAAACTGTTTTCTGTTAAATGCTCTTTATTCAGTCTTGTTTCTGTTTAAAAAGTTACTATTTATTGCAGATAATTTTACCCTGGACATCATTACATTCTCTTGGCCTGTGAATTTTCTGATAAGGCAAGGGTCTACTTAGTTCAAGCTTCTAGTTAGACAGGTTTCACAGTACTAAAAATTATAAGATGCAGCAAATGATTAAATGACAATCTTACGGTCATTAGAAGGGACAAATGGTAAAACTGTTCCGCATTGAACTGGTCACCCACTCCTTTCTGTTCACATATTTTAAGCATTGCACAACCAGCTCCCAATCGAAGCCATGCCAGCTCTGCTTTACTGCATTAAAAGAAATAACAAACAAATAATATTTAGATTACATTTATGTGCTGATAACAAATAAGTAAAATTTAGATCACATTTACACACAAACCACTACAATTAGTGTTCTGCAAATGAAACCTGACAATTTCTAATGGAACTGCCTTCTTGGAATACCCTTATTTAAGCTTCATTTCCCATGACCTCAGGTCAATTATTTCAACGCCCCCAGTTTCTTTAATTTAAGGTTTCATTCATTTCCAAGTTATAAATTGTTATCCCACAAGACAGTCTTAAGAAGAAAGTTTAAAAGACAGGAGGAATAAACCTGAATAATGTACACAAATGTATGTACATGTCATCAGTCATACCTAAGTTTTCCCTGTTGCAGCAGGTCACCCTGATTAACAATGAATGCATTCAACATTCTGAAAGTCTTCTGGGCTGACAGTTCATCTGCTTTTAGTCCAAGAAGCCATCGAGCCATTGTCTTTAGTCCTTCAAGCTGGTAACAAGATGACAACAATTTGGATTATTATAACATGTTTCAAACAGATCACACTAGTAATGGCATTTCTCGATACCCCATTTTGTGTGATCCAGTAAGAAAAGAAAACAGTCAAAATACAACTGTGAATTGAATTTTGTCAACAGAGTGTAGTATGTGCCACTGACCTAAAAAATGATAAAAATCCATTTAGCCGAAGCACAGTATATTGTGCATACTACAGACAGCAGTATCAGGTAGATCTGTTCACACTTTAACCTTAAACTTCAATCACATTAAATGCACAAGAAACATAAATAAGCTGTACAATAACAGTTCATCATCACCAAATTGTATTCATTCCGGAACACTCTTCAAAACACACCCACTACACAGGAATTCAAAATTAGGTTCTTCTCACATACCTTACACCGAGTTTCTTCAGGCAGCTCTTCTTCTCTGCACCATTCTGCATCACTGCCTAAGAGATGTGAATTAATTCCACTCTCCCTCACCAATAACTCTTTTACAACCTGTAATCCACAATAAAAAATATAAATTTTCACGGACGTTAGATTTATATTCAGAATGAATAAATATTTTATTACATGTATTATACAGGGTTAAAAAGCTTAATATAAAGTAAAGTCACAAACCAGGTACAAGATAAGGAAGTGGGACAGTGCAATAAATTGGTTTTATGACCCATTTCCCTTAGAGGTTGGGACAGAAGCTAATCTGTAATCTTATGTAGGTATCACTGATGCAACAAAACATATTTTGCACTATGTATCTCTCAGACTCATTACATGGAAAGAAAAGATGGACAAGTAGTTTGTCTCTAGGTAACCTTATTTGTGTGTGAATAGGTCACACAAGTACTCCAAATTCTCATCTTCAAAATATGTATTCCGCACGGCAACTGAAAGTACACAGTCTATGCCCCTTTGTCAGAATATGACTTCACAGATGGCCCATTAGTCTGCATAACAATGTTACAGGCATAGCAAGGGCGCATGTACAGAGATATTCAATACAAAAGATTTTACCACAAATGCAAATTGATTTTAAATGAATACCAAATTCGAAGACTGCTATAATGGCTGAGAAGGAAGTATTTCAAACTCACAGACCCAACTTAGTCAAGCAGCTTTTTCATGCATGCAAATTTAAATACTTGCACAGTAATCTGAAAAGCCCGTAATTCTAAAGACACTCTCTTTAGAATTATGGTCTTGTGGGATGTAATACTGTGTTGCTCGTTAAATGGGTATCAACATTTTGAAAGAACCTGGTAGCTCCATTTTCAGGGTATAAAAGACTCCCTAAAGAATATCATAACACTGTAGCATATCATATTTACCAGTGTCAGAACTTCATATATCACACATTCACTGTAATATATTATCAGTTTCACTCAACTACACTGCCAAAATGAATATCATACATATCTGTTTACATTTGAGATATAAAAGGATATAATTCATGACAAGTTTCATTTGGCTTATCACACAAATGAAATTTCATTAGCATTACCTTCCGAGATACTATATTCTTTATGTGGACTGGATACTTGTCAGGCAAGTTGTAAGCAACATGTCCCAAAGCAACAATAGCTGTCCTGAAGTGTTCTGAATTTGGATTCAAATTTTCCTTTATTCTCTGAAATGGGAAACATATTACACGTGTCAAAAAGTGATATTCATTACCATGTGAGACCAGAAGGTTAATCACAAAAACCTCCACCAAACTCTGTTGTAAACCACATGAACTCTTGTTCACAACCTCACATCCTATTTCCTTATGATCCATTTTAACATTAACCTCCAACACGTAACGAGATGCAGAAAAAGTATTTAGAAAACTTCAAAGTAGTGTCTATAATTCAAACTTCAAAGAAACTTTAAACAGAATTACAGGATGGTGAGAGAGTGTATTTACACTGAACATAAAGATTTTTATCTTTGGTACCCCAAACATGCAGCTTATAGAGTACAGTTTAAAGACATACACACTTACATGTTGTTGCCACTCTTGCGAAATACCTTTAAAAATTACAATATATAATGCTGGATTTTTATCTTGGCATGTTTTCCTATGAAAACTGTGCACTGCTCCACCAAACCCAAGCAAGGAGAACTAAGGATGAAACCTTGCAGGGGTAAAATTGCCCTCTGATGGGACTCAATCAACATTTCTGAAATGTGGAGCAGGTACACGACAGGAAAAGAGACAAGGCGGATTCCAGCACGAGAAACTAATAGAGAACCTCCCTTACCTCTAAAATTTCTGAAAATACTGCATCCTGCCCATGTGCAAGATTGACATATAGGCAGCGAATAGCTTGTTTTGCTTGTTTTGTTGTACCAGTTACAGCAAACTGCTTACAAATGGGTATCAACTCCCGCATAAGATCACCAAACAGCTCTCCTGCAGCATCAACCAAGAAAAAGCAATGGCTTCCATTATAAATAAAAAAATTAAGATCACTTGACATAAAATTCGTATTAAAATTAGACAGTGACATGTACTACTACAGAGAAAGTGGAAATAATATTTTATTCACAAAAGAAATAGTTTTTTAAATGAAACAAGATAAGCTGGAGTAAGAAATTTTCATCAGTCCCAAATAACAGCATATAAAATGAAGTCATTCTAGTGTACGGGAGTAGGAGAAGCTTGTCTTCTGACAAGCAGGAGTGTCAAGAACACTGACATCTGCATGAAGTCCTGAGCCTGGCAGTAGTACTTCTCATTCATCTACTGTCTTACACAGAATAGCACTGTCTTGAAAACATCTGGATTCTGTGATACTTTTACAATCCCTGGTACTGTTTGATAACAATTAAGTATGGAAATCTATACAGTGTGAAGAATGACATCGCTCATGAAACAGCAATTTGTTGTAACCCACACAATTTGTCAAAGTGAGATTTCTGCATTAGTACAGTTGGATTAAAAACACACCTTCTATCAAAATGTAGTGTCCACAAAAAAATTGCAACGCCTTATACTTTCAGCAAACATAACACGCTTAAGTGTTAGACAATTAATGATCTGTCAACTTTTTTTCTGTCTCCTGTAAAACTGTGTATCGGTGGGTTACAAGAAACTGCTGTTTCGTGAGTGATACATTAAGTGTAATAAGATTTGAAACATTTGCACTAACACTGACAAAGGCACATATAATAGACATGGCATTAACATTACCTAAATTATGGCATGTAAAAAACAGTACCTCTATTACTTCTCCAAAACGTGGAAAAAAGGTGGTAATAACATAAGAACTACGAATATTATATTTACCAATTGGCTTGTATTTGCCAAGGAAGGTGAAAACAGAAAGAACTAATGGTGCCACTGTTTCATCTTCCATGCTAAGAAATGAAGTAAGATGACGAAGAACATCTTCATGTAGAAAATGACAAGGGAAAACAAAAGACAGCATCTGGAAAAATGAAGGAAGTTACATTAGTACAAATGATACATATATTTCTGGATAGATTTGACTGATGCCGCAGAGACATGTACGATTTACAATTGGGATGTATCCAGGATGAATCCAGGCAGACAACATACTGTTTTATGCTTTCTCATGGTTTCCTCAGCCCCTATAGTAATATGCTAGGTAATGCCTTAAACCTGGTCATGGTAGCTCCCTCCCTCAACCCTTCAGCAACATCTTTCCTACACACTATATCATATTCCATTCAATGCTACACATCCCCAGCAGTTCAAGGAGCATGATAAGACAGCAGCAGACAAACCAACCAACTAACCATGTTTTGTTACGAACTATGGTGACAGCACACAGCAATATCACCAGATATGATAAATATGAATTTCTGATAAAAAAAATGTACAACAGTCTTACTGTATTAAGAGTCTAATTACCACACACTCCCATTATGGGCAAAAAAGAACAACAGACACCTTACATGAACACCTATAAATCTGTACTGTGGTCTTCTGGATTATCGCACCACACAGATTTGTAAATGGACACCAACTGTTTGGTGGAACATGCAATCACCATCTTCAGGGCCAAGTGTTTAAGGGGAAGAAGTGGCCAGGTTGCATGTGACCTGAAATGTGGCTACTCAGCACAAGAGACCTGTCTGGGCCAATAGGAATTATGCAATAGCATTTTGACAAACTGCCCCATTTTCAGTCACAGCAAGGTGATATGGATGGCAGTCATTAAAAACATGGAAGCCGAGACATATACCTGTCCGAATAGGCCCCGGCATTGCCCCAACCCAGCCCACATGCCAGGCATGCACTTGGTAGCACAGATAATGTCTGGGTGCAGACTTGGTTCAAATAATACCAATCAAACATTATGAAACACACTTCAGGCTTTCTCAGTGTCATTCCTCTTTTGCAGGGAGGAAGTAATTTGCTGTTGTGTTCATCATCTGCATACGATACAATCAGGATTTAACACCTATCACAGACAGCTGTGATGATATTTGGGCATTGCAAACTGACCAGTGAGTGCACGTACATGTAATGTGAGGAGCTGAGAATTTATTCAAAGAATGAGTTTGGGAACTGGGTTCAGCTGGGCTCTGGAAATAAACTCAGTCTTGATTTTCTTAGGGGTTTTCATAATTGACCCCTCCCACATGCACTTCAGGATTTGGTGTCTAATGTCAACATACTGTTCCTCAGTAACAGATAGTGTTATATGTTCCTTTATTGCCACTAAATAATTCAATCAAGGATTACTGACTCTTATGTATTAAAAGAAACATGTGACATGACAGCCAGAGTAGATCCGGCTGATGGGTTTCATTCAGGCTAGAATAAAAGTCAGGTTTCAGTTTGGTATGGGTAACACATCCAATGGTAAACTACAGGGCCAGGCCGTATGCTCCTCAAGTTGGACCAAGTAAAATTCTAAAATTTTGGGCCACCCAGACTTCTAGATAGAGGACACAAAGTGCTGCAGAACAGTGAATAATTACTGGTCACATAAAGAATCCATTCTAAATCTAGCATTTCATACTTAACTCAATGGCTTTCTCTTACAGTGGGTAAGCTGCGTGCCAAGAATGACTTAAAAGAGAAGTCAGCTTCACTAGAAAATGTGATGAACACAACACTTAGTAGTAAGCACCACAACAAACCATAATGTTCAACAAACCATATCTGTCTTCAGCAGATGCAGTACTACATAATTTTCCTTAATCAGTCCACACTGGCCACGCTTAATACCCGTTTAATGATTTAAAGCATAAGTTTTATGTAACAAATATTAAAAAACTAATTTCCTAGCTCACACAAACACACCATCCATATTAAAAAAAAATTAGTTAATGCTCCTTAGGGAAGTAATCCATCTTCATTCTCATGATCACAGAAAACATATACATATACAACGGGAAAGATTCACAGGTTTTTATTGCTCAATCAGTAGGTGTATATATGATGACTCTGCAAGGTTAAGAACCTAACATGACAAAAACATTTCTATACACATACCACTAAAAGTTTCAGGCCTCTCTCTCCTGCTGTGTTTGGATGAAGTCCAACCTCTTCTATGAGATTTCCACCCTTTAAACAGTCTTCTATATAGCCAACCAGCAACTAGAATATACATAAAATAAGTAAATAAATAAGTTTTCTGCAGAAAACATGGCAGAATATAACACAAAACATACTGCACATGAAACAGAACCAGCTGTGCTGTTATTCAGATAACTGGGTAATAATACAAAGTTATATGACACATAACATGGACTACTCGTATAAGATCTTTCATAAAAGGCAAGCCAGTAGCCAAATGATGTCCAGAACAGATCTGTGTGTACTGATTATCATGTGTAGACACAATGGAAAATCAAATTGTGCAAACAGAGAAAATTACACACAAACATTCTGCAAAATTGGTAATGCCAAGAGCATAGAAAGACACAACAAAGTACAGTAAAACCCTGTTAAGACATTTTTGAAAATTCCAAGAAAATCTGGCTTCTTAAGTGGGAAATTTCTTAAAAGGGTAGGACAGAAAAATTCTATTTTTTTAAATTTTTTTGTGAACTTATTACATATGTATGCTGAATTTGTACAATTTGCAGGTGTCTTGACACATCCTCACTTGTATCTAGCCATTTAACCATTTTGTCCGTAACCTTTCATTTACAGTTTCATTTACACCTTTCACTATACTGTCACTGACTTTTCATTCACAACTTCACATTTCATTCCAGATGTTTACTTTTCCTTGAAATATTTTTCAAGTGGGGGTTGTCTTGCTCTTTTTTCAAAAACAGTAGCAGTATACATCTTCAGATTCCATAGGTTCACTTTTAGGTAGACCATAAGGGGTGGTCAGAAGTTCCTGCCACTTTCACTAACTGAGCAGTGTCTTGAATTTGTTTTCTGGAATTGCTGATGTAACTTACCCACACAGTCACCACAAATGTTTCACGATCACGCTACACCACGATGCATTTATATTACAGTCAATACATTACATTTAAACAAGTTGTCGCAATCCACCACCCACTTATCTCAGGTCAAACTGCTGTCCCCTGAGCAAGGTGTGACTTCAGCTAGTGTGCCTAAACTTCTTCAACTGTTATTGGCTGCCCTAGCTTCCATCTAGTCCCAAGCAGTTGAAGTGTCAAGTGAGCTGCCACATGCCAGTGTTGCCAAATGCAGGCTCATGCACTTCGTGGAACAGCTAGGATCGGCTTCTGGCCGCCCAATACAATTTTTTGGTTGTTGTGACAGAGACCGAGTGGTGGGGAGTGACTCACTGCAGTCTCTGCATCGCAGAAAAAATACGATACCCCCGCGTCAGCCATGAGGTTGCGCCATTGTCGTGTCAAACGCGGTGGAAATGACCTTGGAGATTAACCTACATGAACTGACCACGCCATCTGAACACTGCATTTTGGAAACAGAACAAATGGAAACTCAGGGAAATCCTTTAAGATTTTGAAACAGAAAATTTATTAAATGGGGGAAAAAAATGGTTTCATCATCAAATTTGTTACTTTTTAGGCGGGAAACTTCCTTATGCAGGGATGTATTAAAAGGGCAACATGTAATGCTAATCAAATGGAAAAATTTTGCTTTTTTATTCTGACTTCTTAGGCAGGGAATTTTCTTAACCGGGGACATCTTAAACGAGTTTAGTGCATGAGAAGCAAAAAACAATAATGTTACCTTAAGAGCCTGATGATCCACCATAACAGAAGATATTCTCTCAAGCAGCATTTTGACTGTATTATAGTATAAGTTTGTCATTACAGGTTGACCTAATTTCTTCAGAACAAGACTCTGAAATTAAACAAAGTGCTTTTTAAATCCACTCAAAGACAATCTGCAAAGTATATCAGATACCAAAGAAAAGAAATTAATATTTTATGTCTGTCAATGAACTTCAACACAATGTTACGATATAAACCACTTCTATTTGCATCTACCCCACCGCAAATTCCTTCAGAACATATGTGAACACAAGAAAATGTTTTAAAAATACGCGGCACCCTTTCACAGCATGAGATTACTGCAACACATCACTCCAACAGTCAGTGAAGGTACCATCGAAGGGACGTTCCCTGAACTTGTTTCTGTAGGCCAGATATGTGGCCTGCCATGATGGCTGCACTACCATATATATTTGACATACTAATTCAGTTACCAAATTTAATTGTTTTACAATATTTACAACACAGTTATATAAGCTTTCAGCAGATATATATGCAGTTACAGCAGAGAAAAAGAGGAACCTCTCCTCTGTGCTTCTTTGTTATAAACACACATACTGATGGCAGACATACATTTAATGTTATACATATTCCATGCAGTTTTCTCCCACACACAATAAAACTTGCGGATGATAGACAGTTGTAACATATTAATGGTGTGCGTGGTTTCAACTAGCAGAAAGAAGTGAAAACGAAGTCAGGACAACATATGCATGATCAATTTCCTCTTTGACAGCATCTTAAAGACTATGATAATGCACTGTACTATATCATTTCACATCATAGTCAAGAGTTCCATGAAAACCTGTTGTCTCTTGTAGTGGTGGGTTGCAAGAAAAATGTCAGATTCAGAACAGAGACTAAGCACTTCACTGTTCATAGATTCACTTGATCTATCATGACCTCTAAATGAAAGCTGTTATATTGCCAAGAAACAGATGGGACCATCAGCTGTTCCAAAACATTTCTATTCCTCATTGTCTTCCTGTAAATCCTGTCAGACACCTGCTACTGCTGATGTGGCTGATTGTCTATTCTTGTATGGCCAAAAGAACAAAGTTGAAGCCTTTGCTGTTTTTTCTCTACACATGCAGGTACATCAGAGGGCTAACAGAATATTAAACACAATATCTGTAAAGACCTTACCGTGGTGTCTGCACAATCCTTGCAGCTAATGTCAGGTCGTACAATTGTCTCCATTCCCTGCAGTAATGCTGGGTCCCGCATAAGATTGACTGAGAATTTGGTAAGGAATTCCTGTGCCTTCACGGGTTCAGGCAGGAATCGTGAAAGTACAGTGACTCGTGCAGCCATTTCTTTGTCACGCTCAGCACTCTGGGGCCGCCGATGAAGCTCTAGCCATTCTGACACACTACGTCGCACGCTGCAACATAATTTATTGCTATGTTACTGACAGATGGAATAGACGTGAAGAAAAATGAACACGTAAGGGGTAAGACAGGTTTGCAGCAGCTGAATATTGTGACGGGGAAAAATCTTTGAAAAAAGTGAACATGATTTTCACACAATACAAGCAGAAAAGGTAGCACACTAGAAATTTATCATGTGATTAGTGCAAGATCATCCATCAAATATATGGAGCATAAAATAAATGACAGAATGTCACTTTATAATTACACACTACATACATGTGTTAACCCCCTCAATGACATCTTCACCTTGACGAAGGATTGGTAAATCCGGGTGAGGGGGCTTGAGTGCCTCAAGGATCCCAAGTGCTATGCCAGTAGTAGCTTCACTACCAGTAGGGCCACCCATGCCAGACAGGAGGAAGGGGAGAGGCAAGACTAAGTAAGATGTCCTGGTCCTCCAGGTTGGGGGTTTGGCTAGAGGCTAACAACCTCTTCCAGTAAAAATAATCACTGTTAAGATACCCAAGGATCAGCCTTGGACAGGAAGGTTAGATGGAAAGTGAATAGGAAACAAGAAAAGGATTATGATGAAGGATATAACAATGGCCACATGAAATGTAAGAACAATGATGCAGCCAGGCAAAATGCAAGAAATAGTAAATGAAATGGAAAGGAATAAAATAGATATACTGGCACTTCAAGAAATGCGCTGGCAGGGACAAGGTCGAATTGGCACAAAAAAAATATACATTGCTATATAGTGGACCAGAAAATAGAACAGGGCAATTGGGAACAGGTTTCATTGTCAGATCATCTATGAAGAATAGTTTACTGGAATTTGTAGCAGTTAATGACAGAATGTGTAGCATCAGGATAAAAGGAAGATATAGAAGTCACAGGGGTCCAAACTGTGACTTGGATCACTACTTGGTTAAGGCTAACCTACGAGAAAGGATTACTAAGACCCAGATAGCCCCAAGGATAGACAAGAGGAGGTGGGAGGTAGAGAAATTAAGCAATGATCCCAAAAACCAAAATAGGGAAGAGTATCAGCAGATGGTAAAGGTTAAACTCGGAACAGGAAATAAGGGAGAGGAAGAGGAGGAACTGGATGTGGAAGAACAATGGAAGAAAATAGAGCGAGCAATAAAAGAGACTGCAGAGGAGACAATACAAGAACAAAAGCCAGCAAGAAAAGAAAATTGGTTTGATGAATAATGTGCACAAGTCATAGCAAGAAACGATATGGCAAGACAAAAAAATGTTAGAAAAAGAAACTAGGGCAAATACAGAACGATATCAGGAGTTGACAAGAGGAGGAGGAGGAGGAGGAGGAGGAGGAGGAGGAGGAGGAGGAGGAGGAGAAGGAGGAGGAGGAGGAGGAGGAGGAGGAGAAGAAGAAGAAGAAGAAGAAGAAGAAGAAGAAGAAGAAGAAGAAAGAGGAAATGAAATGACAACTAGAAGAAATGGAACAACTAAGTAAACAAAATAAAAGAAGAAAATTCCATAAAGCAGTAGATAAAGTAAAGAAAGGATTCGAACCAAAGATAACTAATTGTAAAACTAAGAGAGGGAAAGTAATAGGCGAGGAAAGTAAGGTATTAGAGAGATGGGAAGAATATTGTAAGGAACTCCTGAATAAGGAAGTGGTGGATGAAAGAATGGAAGAAGAAGAAATACGGGTGGAAATAGTACAAGAAGGAAAGCAGAGGAAAGAAGAGGAAGTAAACACTGATTTGCCCACACGCCAGGAAGTAGAGGATCACATTCAGAGAACCCAAAATAATCAAGCACCTGGAGAAGACAACATAGCAGCAGAGCTGGTAAAATATGGAGGGAAAGAATTGCTAGATGCAATGTGTAAGTGGATTAGAACAATATGGGAAACAGAAAAAATGCCAGAAAGCTGGAAATTAGGGATCATTTGCCCTATATATAAAAAGGGAGACAGATTGGAATGTGAAAATTATAGGGGTATCACACTGCTGAATGTAGACTATAAGATCTTGACTAGCATCATTAATGAGAAAGTTAAAAAGGTAACAGAGAGAATAATTGGAGAATACCAATGCGGCATCCGCCCAGATAAGAGCACTACGGACCAACTGTACATCATTAGACAAATAATGGAAAAGAACTGGGAACACTGACTTCTGCATATGCTTTTCATTGACTTCTGATAGTGTGAACAGAATAAAACTGCCAGAAGAAATGAATGCAATGGGAATATCACAAAAACTGATCAGATTCACAGAAATGACAATGAAAGGCACGAAAACAGTAGTTAAGATTAACCTTTTAAAGCCTAGCAGTAACTTTACATACCGCCAGGTTTAACATTAAAAAATTCTACGTGGTGCCCACATTGCGTTTATGTGTTTTGTACGGATCTCAGAACAAACAGCGACTTTTGCCTTATAAAACATTAAGAGACTGGCTTTTATAACCGAAGTGGAGAGTGTTTACAGCGCAGTACGCACTGAGTCCTTATATAAAACAGATACGCTTCGTCTTTAAAGGGTTAATAACCAAAAAACCAAAACCTTTTAATTTAATACATGTGTAAAACAAGGAGATGGGTTATCAACAACTTTATTTATAATAGCCCTATGCAACGTTATAAGGAAAATAGATCAGAGGGGGACAATATTCAACAAATTAAGTCAAGTATGCGCATATGTGGACGATGTAGTCCTAATCACAAGAACAAAGCAAAAGTTAACACAAATGTATGAACATTTAGAGACAGAAGCCAAGAAAATTAGTTTGCTAGTAAATGAAAGGAGAACTAAGTACATGTATATGTCAGCAGTTGGAAGCACGAGAGAACTCCAAAATTTGAGGATAGGAAATAAAGAATTTGAAGGGGTATCTGAGTTTAAATATTTAGGAAATATAATTGAGAACAAAAACTGAAATGATAAATGTATAAAAGAAAGAATACAAGCAGGAAATAAAGCATATTATGCAAACCTTCAGATGCTTAAAAGCAAAAGGATATCTAGATCAAAAACACAAATATATAAAATACTAATAAGGCCAATAGTGACCTACGGAGCAGAAACATGGACGTTAACAAACACAGAAGAGAATGCTTTGAGGAGGTTTGAAAGGAAGGTACTACGAAAGATATATGGACCAGTGATGGATAATGGGGTGTGGCAAATAAGATACAATAATGAGTTATACAGGTTTATGGGAGGAGAGGATATAGTCAGATTTATAAAGCACAAAGAATACAGTGGCTAGGTCATGTAGAGAGGATGGATGAGACGGCCATGCCCAAAAGAGTCCTGAAGGGAAAACTATGCAAAGAGAAGGATAAGAAGACCCAGAATAAGATGGATAGATGATGTGACTGATGACCTAAGAGAAAGGGAATTAGAAGTTGGACACAGAAGGTGAGAAATAGGGATCAGTCGAGGCTGATCGTCAAGGAGGCCAAGGCCCACCCAGGGCTGTAGCGCTGAGAAGAAGAATACATGTGTTAAGATCTGACAACTCTCATTTCTCTCTAATTCTGAGCACTTTTTCCATTGTTGTGTGACCTTCATAAACGCAGGTGTCTACAAGGATTTCGAAGTCTTCACAGAACGGGTTTACATGCTACTGAAATTATTTATCATGTTCAAATTTCTCGCTTCCAACAAACTCCTACAGTGGAGCCAAGAGACACATACTGCAGAACTTCACGTCTGGACAATAATGACATGCAAAAGCACTTCCTGAACTATTTAACACAGTTCCGTTTTGGGCCATACACTGCCAGGACAATATCTAGTTACATAATCACTCCTTTTCACTGTAAATATGCCCATCTCTTGAGAACGGATTCTTGCATGTGTTCCTTTCCAACCCCTAAACAACATGAAATGAACAGGTACAAAACACACACACACAGAGAAATCCATTTACAACAACCCTACTTAACATATTTTCCCATCCCAGATATTAGGCCAATTCAGCATCATAATTATCCCATAAACTGACAAATGCCTCACCCTTTGAATACACTTCCTGCTTAAAAGGTCCTGCCTAAAAGAATAAACAGTTCAAAGTGCAACAAAATTTTCACTTTTTAAATATGTTTTTCACATCAAATCTTAAACAGTTTCTAAGTTCCCCAATATCAAATGGCAAAATGATGCTGTCAGTTCCAACATGTTCTTTCCACACGTTTCACATGCCTTGACATATGTGACTTAAGTAACAGGAAACAGAAATGTCAAATGACAGAAAAGAGAATGACTGAACTCTTTAAAATAGCTGCTTTCATTCCATGAACCTGGAAGTCATTTATTAAAAACATTCGCCATATACCATTCTATTATTATAACATTATATTATTATTATTATCACCATCATCATCATCATCATCATCATCATCATCATCATTATTGATATTATTATTATAACATTATAAGATTATGGAGAAAACATATTTCAACATTAAGCTCAAAGGAATCAAAACACTTACTTGGTATGATGTTGAGGGAAACCATAAATAAGATCTGTACTGCACTGGGTAAAATTTTCTTTTGACAGTAATGCCTATACATCTCTTTGCCCTCAGTTTTCACACAATTTTAAACAAGAACCAAAGGAGTAAACACGAAGCGTAATTTTTTCCTTCCTTGAATGATAAGCACCCGGCCAATGCTCTGCTAGCA
Source organism: Coptotermes formosanus (assembly GCA_013340265.1). Lineage (NCBI taxonomy): Eukaryota > Metazoa > Arthropoda > Insecta > Blattodea > Rhinotermitidae > Coptotermes > Coptotermes formosanus. The sequence continues at coordinate 81,109 of BLKM01010564.1, forward strand.
TTACATCATACGCTGAATATCAGGAGGTTTAACAGCTGGTCAAGGAACAGAGTAAAATATTCCTTCTGATAACAACTTTTAGAAGGTCTGATTAAAAACTCACCACTCCTCTAGCAGACGCTGAACATGTTGCCCTCCTGACCAAATGCAGTCAGTATACCAGCGGAGAATGTTACTCTCTCGAGTTCTTGCCTGGAAATTGTTGAAATCTCACAGTGTCAACTCAATGCACATAAAACACCAATTTTTTCATCATGAAGAGGGAGTCTGTGAATAAGTCCTGGATTTTATGCACTCCAAGACTGGTTGTTCTGAGAATTCACCCATCCAACTAATGGAAACCAGGCTTCATCAGAGAAAAACACAAACTGTGGATGAACTTCTCCATCGTGTACAGACTGAAGAGACCAATTATAAAACTATATTCTTGCATCTGGATCCTGTTCCTTCAAAGCATGAACTACTGTTGTCTTGCATCGTCATAGTTGTAACAATTTGTGGCCCTTCGCGCAGATGTTTTCGAGACACATCTCCTGAGCTGAGAAATTTTTCGCATATTTTCCAGCAGACTCATACTTGAAATACACCTGCACTAAAAACAGATGCTGTTCAACAGTGTACCTGAGTTGATGTGTGCTGTTACATGACTGAAGGATCGGGAAACGTGTTTACCAGCAACACACCCACTGCTTCATGGCGCAAGTACGTTGTCACTGACAGCTGAAGTGACAATCACCTTTGAAAGCAGTGCAATAGGCCTTACATGGCCAGGTAATTAGGCGTAAACTTCGGCCCCTACATTCCCCTGATTTAACACCTTGTGACTTTTGTTTGTTGGGAAGTTTAAAAAATAAAGGGCATAAAACAAATCCTCACACTCTGGAAGAGCTAAGAAACAACATCCGCCATGACACTTCAACAATTTCCACGCAAGAACACCAGAAAGTTACATCTTCTGTAGTGGTACTAAGTGCATTCTGTCAGGAAGGCAACATTTTCAGCATCTGCTGCAGCACTGATGAGTTTTTATTAGATTTTCTGAAGGTTATGATCACAGAGAATCTTTTTCTTGCTTCCTTTACTGACTGTTAAACTGCCTGAGACTCAATGTGTGACACAATGCTAGCATAGTGTTGACTGGGCACTTATTGTTCCAGCAGAAAAAAAAATAGCCCTATATATTCCAAATGAAATGTTAGCTGCTTGGATACTCCATTCGCCTCAATGCTCACTGACTGCAGACTGAAATCCACACCACACAACACACTCAGAAATTGAATTTCCCTTGAATTTTGTTTGAAATTCATGTGAAGGATTGACAAATAAAAGTCGCAGATGCTACCGAGATCTATGCTGTGTGTCACAAACTGATCTTTGGAGAACAGCCATTTCTGGAAAACTTAAAGTCTGATTTGGGTATCATATCAGTAAGGGTTATAACTCACTAGGACATGAAAATTAATCGACAGCTATCAGTGTGGACCTGACACTAAATTTCACATAATGTGATCAATCAATTCCAGAAAGGTAAGAAGTGAACAGATGTGATCTCCACATTGGGCATTCATTTCATACACTGTGTGCAAACATAAAATTTCATTATACATAACCCTGTTAATGGAAAATCAATTTCAGCATGTGGAATGCAGCAAACAGAATGAGAAATGCAAATTTTACTTACGCTAGCTGGTGCTTCTGGAGTTCAATAAAGGCCTTTGTGGCATTTTCATCAATGGTTCCTAGTAAATGGTACAATTTCTTCATGCGTTCTTCCGCAGGAAGTTGGAATGGAACCAAACATGTGTTTAATAACCTCTCTACTAATAATCTGAAAGAAAAAAGGCATTTGCAGCTAAAGACACTTTCTGAACAAGAGTAGCATGCATGAGAAAATGCAAAGATTAAAAATGGTTAATCTGTAGCAGAAACATGAATGTTTAATTTCATGAAGAGCATTTCCTGACTCTTGCACCTATGCACAGCATGGAAACATCGTAATATATTTTAAGGTTTGGAATTGTTGCTAGTATTCCATCTTACCATCATCAAAAAATATGTCTGTGTTAGGTCAGGTCTTGCTCGTCTAATTGTATACACACCAATAAATAAAAATGGAACAAACATAATTATGTCAGCAAAACTAACTTCCATACAATACCTTACGCACTCAGATACAACTTAAACTGATATCTGGTTAGCAAGCTGTACAAGGATCCAGTGCTTAATTGAACAAACAATACAATGTAGGTACATTTTCCACAGAAAGCTACTGTACCTGTCTTCCATGCCAGTCATGTAGTAACCATGAAGAATTTTGTCTTTAATCCACGTCACTGCTTTTTTCGTTGCTTGTGGTACATCTGCGTCATTTAAGTGCTTCTTATAAATCATTGCCAATCCTGTCATGGCTTCCTTTCGTATCTTGAACTGTATGAAAAGAAAATTTCTGAAGATTAAAATATCCCCAACTGTCCATGTTAAATACGCAAGTTCTTTAGAGCATCACAATTAATTTTCATTTTATTTCACTAATATCATTCACTCCACTTGCCAGCTGATTCAAAATTAGATATACACAATAAGCAAGCATTTCATTTACTTGTAGGTGGTCATAATACTCAGTCCAACCCCTACAATTACAATTAACACACACACATGTGTGTGTGTGTGTGTCCAGTGGTGGCTAGAAAAAATTGTGCAATTCCATTTAATTTAACTCCCAAAAAATTGAGCACATCTAATATCAAACTACTGTCAGTGAATGACCTGATACAATGTCTTACAACTAAGAAAATTTCAGTTTATGTGCAACCTCAAGAAAATGAACTAGAGAAAACATACAAATGCATACTTTTTAACAACCCTCTGGAAATAAGACAACATGCGCATCCACCAATGTGGTAAAGGGATCATTTATTACTAGTTCACTGCGTGCTGGGGGGGGGGGGCCCCAAAAAAATCCAGGCTGAAATGTCATACATTTGCTGCATCACCACAAGTCTGATTCACCAAATGACAGAATGCAGATTTTCTGTTCACAATGGTGATATCATTTTCCTGAAATAGTTTAGGCAATTAAATGACACACATAAACACATTTCAATAACCAGTAAAAGCAGCCAGCCTTCTCATACCCCAACAACAACCAACATAAATGTTACCTTCAGGCAGCCTCCCCATACAATGCTTCATTAACCTAGTTAACTCAAAATATTAACCTTCTTATCAAGTGTCCTCTCCTTGACAAACTCCAGAAGATCCTCACTATCTGAAACAACTTCAAAGTCACGCTTCGCTGTTGTAACTATAGCCATGACAACTTCATAACGAACATTCTCCTCTGAGTCATGCTGTCGCATCTTCAGTGTTTCGGTGATGTCACGACGTAACTCGGGATGATTCAAAAGGAAATGCATCGAATACTGCACACACTTCGTACGGATGGCAACACTGATGTCATTAAACCTGCTCCCAATGAAAAGAAACAAAATCAGAAGTACTACATTAAATAATGTTTCACATAAAATAGCAAGCTTCAACAAACTGGGCCAAACTCCAGAACATTCAGGGTCTGGGACAGAAACTGGAAGAGACGGCCTCACAAAAATATTAATTTTAATCTGTGGATAAAATACATACTGTTTTCTCAGAAATTTCACACTATGATACAAGACAGCTATGGATAGTTACCTCTGTAGTATTTATTAGACTGTGATACACAATAAAATTCAACATACCTGGACTTCTTGAGAAAGACTACTACACATACACAAATCCATTCAGCATGTCTAAAGCAAGATGTTCCTGATTATACACGAGAAAATAAAAGCAACAAATGTAACGTACATGTAGACTAGCTGTGATCAATTCAATTGCCATTCATGCCGATCACAACATTCTACACTTTTATACACAATGATAAAATAATTCAACAGAAAGATTCGGGGTTTCACTGTCACAGGCACCTGTGATCTACATGATGAAATATGAACTACGAACCAGGAATTAATACATCAACCAACATACGCACTTAATACAATTCAAGAGAAGTATAAAATGCCTACGTTTCGGTGCCAGGGTGCCATCTTTGTCATTTTACGCATATGAACTCTGTGTATTTTAGAATTTTAATATTTTAATCCTTCCAGTAACTGCAATAAAATACCTAGACTAGCATGTTGGGCTTCTACCCTTTTGTTCTAAATAACTTCCTGATGATGGCACTCCAGTGCAGAAACATGCAGGAGTTTTATACTTGTCCTGAACTAAATTTACAAACTAAAAACAAAATTCACAACATGAAATATACATAAAATTTACAAACCAAATATTTTACACTTTTTCACACAGACATAAAACCATTCTTGAACAGCTATCACAAAATGCTACGTAACTACAGTGACGGCCAAGTAACAGGGATTTGTTGAGCCCTGTCATGTTGTAGGAAATTTATAACACAGAAGAAGCCTCACACAAAATCTGTTACTTTATGTTCCACACAGCCATCAAACTTAACAACCCTAGCTCAAATGCATGATTAGTCATTACTATCACAAAATAAAATGCAAACCATGGGGACCGATCATGCTGTAGCTCCACATTATCACAAAAACTGTCTTAACTGTATAACCATTATATATGATAAGATGGTTTGATTAGGTACCAAAATTTATATTCGGCAGACAGGCCAGAGCTGTTTAGAATTAGTAATTTAGTTTAAGGCTATAAAGGAAATTGTAACGCATCTGTGTAACATCTTAGATGGGACAGCAGAGAGACGGCTCAGGTCGGGTATAACTGTTACATTCTGTATTTAATAAGTTTCACCATGCAAAATACAGAAACTGCACTTCAGTGGCATTACCACAGCTCCTAAATCAGAAATTTTTGAGGCTACATCATGGGTGCTACTGTCAGTGGATGTTAAATATTTCACATGGTAGGTCAACCACAGTCAAAATGTAGATTGTGTTTAAAAAATCAAAGTCACCTAAAGTAGACATCAATAACACGCAAATAAATGGCAGCCATTTAAATTTTCATCATTTTCAGATTACCCCAGGAATTTAATTCTTAGCATGAACGTATTAACAAGCATTAAGGTCAGGACAGTCTCTGCTAACATGAAGTACATATCAAGTTTCATCAGACATCGACTGCTGCTTCAAAATTATTTCAGGGACCACAAACACATAAGTATCATAGGCTAACAACATACAGTAATACATTAAGACCTTATGTCTATAGAAATATGCCATACAAATTAATTTCCATGACAGTAAGCAGGACAGACAATACACGCAAAATATAACATTGAAGCATGTTTGCATCAACATTGTTGCCCTGGAAAAGCAGCAAATATTACAAATTCTGAGCATGTGTCTGTAGCCTTAGTTATCCAGCATGCAATGCACATGCACTGTGTTACATTGTCATCTGTGGCCTGTCTGGTTCTACCATATTTTTCCACATTAGCTCTAAACAGCATGATTTTTGGGGGGGGGGTAAGGTTACTGAATGTAAACTGTGTGTATTGATTTTCTCTACAACTTTTGTCTGGAACAATTCTCATTCTAAGAAGTGAGCAAGATACTATCATAAATGTAGATACATCTTCATGGGCAGTACATGTCATTCTTGTCAGATTTTAATGGAACTTCCCTGCATGTTAACACAGTGGTAAAAACCAAGAGACTTAAAAACAACTCTCACCTTCCCAGAAAGGCTTTCCACAGTTGTGTATGATGTCTTGCAAGGTTAGAATCTCTTTCACTAAACATCCTTGCCAAGAGTGCAACTGCACCCAACCGTTCACCCTCTTGAGCTGATTTCAACTTGCATTCAAGCTGTGGTAAGACTGCCAGAAGGACACTGGGGCATATATGGTTCAGCTCATAGATGAGATCATATACTTTCCCGCAGATGCCAAGTCCCTTCTCTTCTTTACCCAGGATCAGTACATGATTGAAGAACTACAACAGCAAAAACACATTTTCAGATCAAATTTACACTGATATATTGCAAACACTTGAAGGAATAAACTTGTAAATAAACTTATTCTATATTAATAATCTCCATACACTAACAATAATTTGTAATTAAAAACCAAACAAATGAAAAAATTATATTACATAATTTGTGCATCTGTTCAGTTTTTAATTATAAACTTATTCTACTTGTATATAACACACTAATCCAGACCACACACCCACTTTTCTGAAGATTTCTGTCTAAAATTAACTGACTACAGTGTGATACATACTGTTTGTATATATGGTTCCAGTGTGTCACTGCACTTCACAACAAGTTCCTTAGCAAGAAGATAAGCATTCTTTCGTTGCGACTTGTTGGGTTCCACCACATTCATTAAAATTATATCCAGAAGCTCATTTGACACTATATCGGATTCAGTTATGAGTGGGCACAGTACATCAAGCATGAAGCTCTTAACTTTCCCAGAATGCTCATCACTGTAAGTGAAAATATGAAATTACAATATATGAGATTTGAGGTTATCACTGCAGTGTTGCTAAAGATTCAGTTCTTCTGGGATGTGTCACTGGGTGTGTAGTTCCAGTAGACATATGACCACATCCTGAAAGAATGGTATCTTCAATATGAAATTAGTTACTAAAACTAAAGGCGTACAAATTTATAGAGAGTATCTTGTTTTATTTCACAAATCTATAAACATCACTGGAAACAGTGATATTTAAAAAAGATACATTGTTCAGTAATGCATTTTGTTTCACATACAGTCCAACCCAGTTATAACGCCATGACAGGGACTGAATATTTTGTGTCATTATAACTGCTGTTATAACCGAGAAGTATAATGTTATGGTTAACAGTGAAGAATTAATTGGTACCACAGAATATCTAAGCACTACAGACAACATGTCGCATTAACCGATGCCATTATAACCTGGTTTGACTGCATTTTTAACCAAAATATTTCAGCAGCTACAAATCCATCATTATTGGTTAAAACCCCTGCTTTCAAATCCTGCCATCACACCCATCATTTGAAGCCCCTAATTTTGTCCAATAAAGACTAAATCATATGAAGTGAAATACTGTTAAAACTTCACAAATAATGGGAATAAGACAGAAATAGTACTAACAGCAACACATCCTAGAATTTATCGCTTAATCTTGACCCTTTATCTGCTAAATGTTTTACATACTGGGCTAGTCCTCATAGCTGGGTTCTGTACACCTTTCATGTTCCATGTTTAATATACTTACGATTCCGAAAACCTCTTCAATTTTTCCATGGGTGGCAATGCACGGTGTTTTATCTGCCAGAACTCACCTGACTCTAAACCAGTCAAAAAGGGAGCCCAAATGTTAATATTATTAGCATCAAACCACACTTACCTGACAACCTTATACGCATGAAGCAGAGTTTATACCTACCTGACAATCTTAAACATGAGGGTGAACAGAGTCCAGACTTACTTGACAATCTTAAACATGAGGGAGAAAAGAGCACAGAAGATCTCTTGACAGTCCTCTAGCTCAAAACACATGTTAAAGCTCTTAACATATGCCAAATTCTCCAGCAGGTAAAAATACCGTTTGAAAGCCGGATCTTTTGGATCTTTCAGGCCTGACAACTGCTTGATCAAGAAGAGGAATATTGTCTGCAAAGCAAAAACTGAAGCTGGTACCTTTGCAAGTTAGGTAAAACATAATGGATGTTCTCTGATGAAAACATATGGAATTTTATCGTACAGCAAAATGTTTCAATGATGAATTGCAGGAATTGTATGGAAGTCTGTTATGAATGCTCATAATTTATAAAGAACTACACATATAAAATTCATTAAAAAACAGAACTTCCAGAAGTCCACCAATGCCATAATATTACTACAGAATAATCCTTACAGTCAATCCAATGACCAATTTTGCACCATAAACTGCATTCCACATTACTATGAAAGTAGGCTGTACTGACTACTGCTTGTAACAGTTCAAAAAGGTAAAGAACTGGTATATAAGACAGGTACAGAAAGCACCATCTTAAAGTTATTTGATGTATGCACTCAAGATTTTTGATTTTCCTCACGATCAATGATGCGTTATTTTTGGTCTCATGCTGTAACAAAATCAAGGACATTGGCTATGGAATGACACACTTATTGGTAAAATATATCACACTTTGTTTGGAAGTTAAGGTTGAATTCACTTCACTTTACTCCTGAATTCAGAGAAATTTCAAATCAGGAACCATATACAAACATGGTGTTCTGTTTACACTGTCATGACAGACAAGAGTGTCGTTACTGCAGCTGTAAATTACTGACAGCCGAATAAATATGAAATTCAAGGCGAGCAAAATTTTGAAAAATGTAGTAGCAGTATCAGTGATGAGAGTGACATTTTTTGTACCACTTACAGTACTACAAAGGAAAGAGCAATTCAACAAGTTGTCAATTCAGAATTATAATGGTAACAAATCCTCTATACCAAAAAAATTGTATTTTCTGGTAGGATGCACCTACTTATGACCACCAGTGTCACGCTGAGGTATAAGGCAGCTGCAACAAATTGGCACTTCTCAATATGAGACACGAAAAGGGAAAGCGGTAATGCAGAATGGCATTAGGCAAGACGAGACTTGACGATAACAAAGAAGTGATGCATGAGGGTATGTGACAAGTGACCTCAAGTAGACCATGGCAACAACACTTAAACAACCACGCAATGAACCTGGGCACAAATCCTAAATGACGGAGTGGAAATGGCAACAACATTATGGTGACCCTGGAGGCAGCCCACACACCTAGTCGACAACCAACAGCAAAATAAGATTGATGAACCAACACAATGGCAGGCAGCATGTTGAGAAGCAAAAATCAATTGCAGGACCAGACAGTAGACAGCAAAGCAGAGAATTAACCTGGTGACCAGCTTTTTAACCTGACTGCAACATCTGAAAGGGATGACAAATAGAAAGGCCAGAAAAGGGAAAGTTAAGTGAGATGGCAGGGCAAGAAACAGAAGCAGAGATAATGAGTGAATGCATAAAAAGTGAAGCCACAGATATATGCAAATCTAACAATGATCTCCAGAACATGACACGGTGACAGATGCAACACGACAGAAAACAGATGGAGGAGAACAAAAAACAAGCACACAAACATGGGAAACAAATGTCACTAGACAGACACGAAAACAAATCTAAATTTTACAAATACAGACAGGAAGCTACAGGAAAATAGAACAGTCAGCCAGAAAGTTCAAGAAAACACAGCCAGGGATTCCAAAACCAGAAACGGGAGATTTTAAAGAAGAGAGGAGATAAGATAAATAAAGATTTGGTCAAACAAACTGAAGCGAAGCTGATAAGCTATCAGAAGCAGGTCATATCCTGGAACACAAAACACAACATGAGATCCATATTGTGAACACAAAGACTGATGGTGTGAATGATGAGTTGTGCCAACAGATGTTGGAAGCCTTGTATCAGGCAGGCTACTGACTGAGATACTTGAGCACAGAGGTAAAGTAGAAAAATTCTGAAAGTTTCCACAATAAATTACATCAATTACGAAAGTAGCAGCTGAGACAAACCCCAGTACTTTGAAGGAAAGGGTGCTGGCAGATGAGAGAAATAACATCCGAAAGCTGAGCGACATCAGCTCCAAACTGGCTACCTTGACAAAAGATATGACTGGGCCCAGCAGCCATCATGGAAGCCTTACCAATGACCCCTGCAAATCATCTAGCAATGAAAACTACACATGTACTGAATTACCACCAACCAGTGTGGCAAACTGAGGGGTGACAATAACACTGTACCTCCTTCTGCCATAGCTGAAGGAAGTAACCTGTCACAAACATGTGTGTCTACTGAACACGGAGATGTAGTGTGCCAAAGCAATGTTTCTACTGAATCACCTGTGCCAACACTTTCATATCACAGTATGAAGAACGTGTTCACTTCTTAATGAAATCAGATGAATATTTCTGCCTTAAGGGGGTGCAGAAGTAGGGTAGAGTTCTGTCAGAAGTCGTGACTTGAGTAAGGTGCATTCATCCATTACACTCACGGTACAGAAATTTCAGGTGATGCTTAAAAAATGTCACTGTATTAGTATGTTTCTCCCACTGTACTTACCAATATAAGCAGATACTTTAGAAAATAAACGGTAAATGACCACTTAAAAAACCAATGGCAAAGGTGAACAAATGGAAGTATGCCCCTGTCCATCACACCTCCTTTTGGACCTCTAGTATATACATCCATCCCCTAAGCTACTTGTGCCCAGATTAGTGTTTTATTTTAAAAAACATGATGTCTTTCGTGATCCGACACAAAACTAATCCAATAATCCAAAATTCGAACGCACCTCATCTTAAGTCTGGCAAACCATACTACCAATGAAAATACTGAAGGGCTCTATGGAGGGATCATATAGTATCAATGAGTGAAACAAAATATTATAACACGGCAGAAATCAAATTAGAATATAATGTGTCCATCATACAAATCTGAAATACAACATTGTATTACTAACCTAACCTCAGAGGACCATGCAGACGTGCATTATCCATGTTGAACTTTCTTTTCAAAGTTGTGCAATTACGTGTCACATGACAATGAGAAACTTGCCCTTGTTACACACGGAATAGTTATATCTGGTCACTTCAAGTTCTGGTTTTTCTACAAACTATAACAACCAGGGCCGTGGAGTCAGTACACAAAACCTCCAACTCAGACTCCTCAATCTTTAGATCTCCAACTCCTTCATAACAGCTCAATATGTATTAATAATGGTAAACCTACCACAACGGTAAACGGCATCATAAGACATTTCATCACTACCACATGAATCATCACGCTACTTTTTAGACTTATAACCTGTACTTAATTATAAGTCTAATGGCCATTGTAGTTAGTATCTATGGAAGACATTATATCAAGGTCAGAATCATTTTTACTGATTCCAACTCCATGAAAATTCCTTCTGTCTCTGACTCCACAGCCCTGCTAACAACACACAATATTTCATATTACAATTAGATCTCTCAATAAGTATGACCAGTATGTGTCTACCATACTTTCAGACTGCCATTTCGGTAGTAGTTGGGATGAACACATTACAAGTGAACGGAAAAGTAGCACTGGAGGATACAGACGTGATAAGACTGTCAGATACAACAAATGCAAACACACTGGTAGCAATTTCCTTCTGGTATGGCACATCACCTTACAGTATCTTACAAGTATAACCATTAACATACCTTAACTTGCTCTGGGTCCTTATAAGGGGCTTCTGGTGCATAAACTCTCAGAACATCAGCAATACAACAAGCAATTAGTAGCTGCACGTCTTTACTTTGATGCATCAGGAAGTAATCCTCAGCAAGGTGAAGTGCCAATGGTATGTACTGTTGATACATTCCCTCATCCTGCCCCATTGCTTGTAGTGTATGAGCCAAAGTCTAAAAACAAGAAACATACATGCTGTAATGCCCCTAAACAAACCTTGTTTTGCTGATTTACACACAAAAACTACAAAAATTATGCATAACCATTCATGTGTGTATATCATTGCACTGAATAACTGCATTTACTGAAACTACAAATTCCAAGGAATGTGTATCTTTTCAAGTTTTTAAGTTTCCAAAGCAGTACAAATGAAGTTTCCGTCCTTCCAGGATAGCAATCTGCGTCACTGGGTAATCGGCTCCCAATGATTCGAGAAAATGTAGTAGTCTCGAAATATCGGGAACCGACTACCCAAGCGATACGTCATATCCCAGAAGAACAGAACCTAAATATACATTCTTATATCTACAATATTACTGCCAACAATGAAAAGTGCAATAAAAAGCGTTAACCTTAAGTCGTCGTATAAGTTCATCTGGACCCAAGTCATCCGTTACAGGACGACAACCTTGTGGGTAAACAATATCGTGAGGCATGATGACAGCGAACGATTAAACGATCATTTAAAACCTGAAATGCACATTACATTCGATAAACTACTTCCGAAAATCATTCCTAACTTTATCTACTACTTTCGTTACTAAGAAAAATTAAAACACATTAATATGTAACAAACACCTTGGTCACAACATCGACACTACGACCAAAGACTGTACACGAGTATTTTTAATACAAAAACTGGATACGTAAACAAACCCTGCTGGACTACCGCAACCGTACGACAAATAGTCTCACTTCCAATACAGCATTAGACCTCCGAAAAATTGAGAAGGGTGATTTGTTGCCACCGGAAATTAATCACACACGCCAATTCGTACAGGATTCATTGTTTATCACATACTATTCTCAACATAAAAATATACATAAAATGTGTACAACATTCAAACTATCTTAGTGTCCGCTGTAAAAAATCACTATAAATTCATGTCAAAGAAAGACGCGCAACACCACAACCACTGAAACTGCGGGAAACTACTTCCCGGTTAGCCACGGAACGCGAAAATCAGGGGCACCAACAAAACCCGAACACTGGAAAGCACACGTATTTGTTGTGACGGCTCACAAAGAGAAAATAATTTCCAAAGGACTCAGTATAGATTCTTATTACTACTGTAGTTGCTTCTAATGCTGATGCTACCAGGTCATCATCATCATCATCATCATCATATACAGATTTGATTTCTGATACTTTCTGTGCTGCATGTTCCTTGTGTACACTGGGAAACAGGGTTGTGTTAATACCAGCAGTTTTGCGCTGTCTCCGCTGAAGGAGGGGAGAGTCACTTTTTGTCTTTGAGTTATAATTACTTTTCTCCTACACGCTGCATTTGGAAGGAAAATGACCGTACCACTTTAGGAACATAAATACAAAATATTTCTTCATTGTAATCAACATCATCATTTTCTTCTACCTGTCCGAATTTTTTAGCGAGGTAACACGGATTAGATATTACAGTGCACAGATCATACCTACAATGCATGGGGTAGGGCATGGAACACAGTTGACGAGGGCCTCTACCGATTACCAAGGGCGAGGGACAACGATACTACATTCAGGCAGCATAAACGTTCGGGTAACAGATATTTTATCCTCATGTCGCTCACTGAATGCAATAGTGGCACAACTCCAAAGGCGCCTTTTTTTAAACGTGCCACTGTTGCATTCAGTGAGCGATGTAAGCGCGGTTATAGGGATAAATTTTAGTCAAGAAGGTAAAAGTGTACGTAGATGGGTGAGTTTTGTTACTGTGACGCTATGCATCCCGTTGTGTATATATGCTTACATAAATAACACCACGTATTCCGTCTGACACAACTGTATTATTATTTTTTTCAAGTACTACATGTTTTGATCAAGCCGCTCGTCATCAGGTGTTTATTTATACAAAAGTGCAAGATATCGCAAATGATATAAAATATATAAATTACAATCGACTTATAATCTTTGTGGTGTGTCATTAAACACAGTGTAGTGCCCAGCCCAAAAGTTAAAATATAAGACATTAAAAAATGTAGGATCATCATAAGCAGCAGCAGCAGCAGCACAACAGCCCTCGGTGGGCGTTGGCTTTCTTCACAACCTTCCTCCAGCCTGCTCTATCCTCTACTCTTCATCTCCAGCCTCTAACCCCCATCACCACAAGGTCCATCACCACACTGTCCAGCCATCTTGGACGTGGTCATCCCTTCCTTCTTCTGAACAATAATCTCCCCTTCAACATTCTCTTAGAAAAAATTTAGGCTGCTAGTTCCTAATTAAGTATCAAAATGACACTGAAACTTGTCTTCCTTTTATGTTTTTGAATCAGTTACTTAAAACTGTCCAATGTTGGTCAAGTAATGAGCTATTACAAAGTGTGTTGTGCTTCTGTTGATTCTAAATTGATGTCATTTCACAATTTTGACACCTGTCACACTGCTTTACAAGTAACAGAAGAAACGTATGTAACTGGGAAATTACTAGCCTAACCAACAGTCATATCATGATAACTTTCCAACCACTCAATATGGTATACGAGCAGATTTTGGTTTCTGTCATTGCACACACCCAAACTTACCCCACTACCAAGATGCTGCAAGCCAGCACTTCAAGTTGGGGAAATAAGGCAATCACAGACAATCCCAGAGTTTGGTGATTGTTGTATATTCTATGAGAGAAGTGGGGAGTTCTGTGGGTATGGTTTTTCATATAATAAGTCACTTATGTCTAAAATTACTCCTGAATGGGTACCAAAAATACTGATTCAGAATAGTGAGGTTTGAAAGCTGCAATGAAAGTTTGAACTGCTTAATCCTTAACATGGCAAAGCTCACCTGATGCTCACCATTGTATTATAAAGATGGGAACAGCAAATGTTACTTTCTTTTCTAAGTGTAATGACAAGGTATGGGAGATAGTTGTGCCACTGGCATCTAGAAACAAAACAGACCAATATATGGATTCATAATTAATACTTTTTGTACTGAGTGTGTAATGACAGAAGTGGTATAAGAGCACAATGCAGACACAAGACTTGAACTTTTTGTTGAAATTTTGTAAGTTGCAAAATGTGGTTAAGATTTGAAAGAAACACAAATACAAAAATGGTACTCAACTTTGATATGGTGTTGATAATATCTTGATTTTATATGGGTGCTTCATCTTGACAGTGAAAAATATAGATTAAAGCCATGAAGTTTCTTTCACTGTAGTCTACAGAACGTGTCAAAAACAAATGACTCAAGCATAAATTTTGAACTACGGTAGCTGCAAACTGCAATCTGTGTGATACAACACTCTACGCCATCCTTTGTCGCACTACTTTATAGCTACATACAATTTTACCACAGGCAAAAACACACATTTTAAGGTTCAAAATGGGGATGAAAAAAGACTTCACTTTCCACATCCACTCCTTATTACATTTGAGAGAACAAGAGAATAACAACACTTTGCAAAGATGGCTTGAACTGGTATCTGTATGTAACAAAACACTTGAAATGACGAAGCTGCAAATGATCACTCAGTTGCTTTCAAGCATTCCAGTTTTAATTTTCTTAAAAGCCACCGACATATATGAGGGGTTTCTCAAAACGTATGCTCATTTGAAACCTTTCTCTGATCATCTTAAATTGATGATCAAGAGAGGCCATTTAGGCCTTTTGGTTCAAAGATGTTGTGAGACCAACTGCATTTACCTCAGGTGGCAAAAGAGATGATCCCAATTGGACATCTCCCATCTTTAGTGCACAACACAGTTGAGTTTAATGGGTGGGCATGAAGAGGATCATGAGGTAAAGCAGAACACTGACAACAAAGATGGCTGTGAATGCACTCAATTACAGGTGTTTAAGTACATTTGGGAAAGAAAGCTCACCAGATCAAAACAGAAGATGAATGCATTTCATGCAGCCAGATTAGAGTCATGCTGACAGATCTCTTCATGGACTGTTGTAATCCAATTGTGTGTTGAATTGAGTCAGCAATAACATGTGCACAGTAACTAATTCTGGTAATGTCTTGTTCTTTTGTGTTTACAGTACCTCACAGTAAACACAGTGTCCACTACAAAGACCAAGCAGTTAATGTCATAAGGGAGATAATCACTGTTTATTTTAATAATCATATAAAACACATCTCTACACTGTGGGCAAACTGTGGAGTTAGAAGTGTAGTATAGTGAACACTGAACTTGCAAATGTTCACTCACACTCTCCTGTTACATCCAACTGTTCCTCTTCTTGGTCTCTGAATGTCACATCCATCATACCTCAGCCATTCCATCTCTTACATAAGGGGAGGGGGACATGAATTGTTTCTCATTGCAGTATGAGGAATTATTCATTTTCTTAGGCAAATGGAAGTTCATAATTTCAAGAGGTTGGAATGGTATAAAAATCAGTCACTTAACTTGCGGAATGTATCACATGACAGAGAAAAGCAATACAAGTTTATAAAAGGGAGAATGTAGCCCATAAAGAGGACTTGAATTGTGCTTGGAGTAAGTGGTACTGTTCACTTCTTGATTTTTGCTCTTTTAAACACACAGCATTTGAAATCATGTTCCTTCAATGAAACTGGAACTTTCTTGTTCTTGTTCATCATATGCCACTCAAATAGGGGTTACTTTTTGAACTTTGAGTGTGATTCCTAGAAAAAAAAAACCACTAAGTAGGGAAACACATGTTTATAGCATACGGTATGAGTCCATAAATATGATGACCATACCTGCAGTTACTCAAAAAAGTTATGCTGATCATTTGTTGAGACACAATACATGCCTTCAACATGTGACCAAACAAGGCATATTAAAACTTCAGCTGAACATTTTTGGGAAGAGGTCTGGTATGGTTTGATGAGATCTCTTGTAGTGTATGTGCAAATACAACACTGTCAGAACTGCATTCTTTGTGAATATCTTCTTTCTTGAGAACTGATATTTGGGAAGTACTAACTTGGAAAAGTAAGAGTAATAATGTAACATCTATTAAGAGTAACACAATAATTGTTCTTTTTTCTATTAACAGATCACTACAGCTACAAGTGAGGTACAATAACTGATTCCACATTTTCTTTAAATGACTTCATTTGACTCCAAAGCTACAATAGTAATAATGACAATGTTTTGTTTCCATTGTATGTACTAAAATACAAAGAAGCCTATAATAGCTGGGAATTTCTGTACAATATACATTTTGTTTTGTTTAGAAACTAGTTCTCAGTGAAATTATGTACAACATTATTTACAAATTATTTCACAAGACTTACAGTATTTTATATATATATATATATTTATAATATAATCAATCAATAATAGAACTGTGACAATATAATAATAGTATTTAAAAAAAAGTCCGGTGAAAACGCACATGCATCCATAGCCCCGACTTCTGACATTTGGCAAAGGATTAATTAAAATTAAAAATGCACCAATTTCCCACAATGCCACTTGAATGAAGAAAAAAACTCACTTTATATAATATATATATATAAACATTGGTTGTGGTTTTACTTTACTAGTTTTCAATGAGTTGTACACAGACAATTCATACTTTCACCCATGCATGCACACATACATGCATGCATACATACATACATACATACATACATACATACATACATACATACATGATGGCGGTGATGGTGGTGGTGGTAATCTAATGCGAGAAACTGATCACAACTCGAGACTGGGAGGATATTCTTCCAACCTTTGAAAGATTTAATGAAGACAGGACACACATTTTCCTCAAAATGTACATCAGTTAAAAATTAATTAACATTACCTCTGTAACTGTACACACTTTCATGTTTCCCCTGTAGTGTATGTATATGTATATGTGTGTGTGTGTGTGTGTGTGTGTGTGTGTGTGTGTGTGTGTGTGTGTGTGTGTGTATAATGTAGTAGATTCAATTAACTCAAAATTAAATCAACCATGCAAAGCTGATAGCTAATTACATATTTACCTAAAAACAAGTTCCGCTTTCTATATACATGTGTCATCACTTATACTTTTGTACAACGTTTATATTATATATAATTAATAATAATAATAATAATAATAATAATAATAATAATGTATATACCCAATACTTATAGAAGGGCTTTCAACAAAAACAAGTTTAAGGACAGAAAAACCACGAACTTACTTCAAGCAAATTTTAGTTTAAATTTGTGTAGTGTGATCTGTTGTTACGACCACAAATTCAAAATTTTATATTCATAAAACTAAATGCCCCTGATTCATCTGCTGTTAAAAGTAATTCACTTTAAATTGAAAACCCAACAGATTACCCTCAGAAAAACACAACATAAAGTCAAGGATATCAGGAGTGAAAACTCTCAGGTTTTGATACTGAAATATTTAAAACACTATACTTTCTTCTTGAACCAGTATGAAATAAGAAATGGGTTGTTCTATTCTCTGACAGCTCATCTGGGTTCACTGGAAAAATAAGATACAAGTTACAGCAATCCAAGAAGGGGCGAAGAAGCTACATGCATACAACACAAAATCTCGTCCACAAGTACACAAATATGCACATTCACAACACAACTCTCCACTCATGCATGCCATAAGTTAAGTTTCTTCTTCCATGAAATTAAAAACGTATTTATATATATATAAAATCTTTGACGTAGTCCACCACAGAAAACATTTTTATAGAAAATGAACCTCCATATCTTGACATCTTAAATTTCCACCTCCATTCAATGGCAGGGAAATCATTTCTGGAGAAAACAAAATTCCTTAAAATTCAAACAATCATGTGACTATTTTGTGTTGTTCTATTCATTTATACCACTCTAGTGGAAAACTAAAAATAATGTATCTTGTACTGGCCATCAAAATACACTAATTATGCCACCAACCCTAAACCACAAACCTACATTAAAAGGTGGAAAAGAAAATTTAACACAGTTACTGTAACTTTCAAATCGCTTTAAACATTCACTCCTAAACATGGAGATTTCAACAACACTCTGTGCATTCCACTTGAAAAGAAAACACAAACCTGTTCCTGACACTTATGTACATTTATCGGCAGATTAAAAGGAACCCTTGCTCTGATATCTGTCAATCACAATGCAACAAGTAACACTTTTATTATGCAACACAATTTGCATATAGAGAATTCTTAGGGACAAATCAAAGACAGTACTATATTTCAGTCTGAAATCAGAGGCAAAAGAATGGAGAGTTAAATATACCAGTTACTTAATGGTAATGACACAACAACAGAAGTTGTATATCATAAGTTTATCCATGTGATCTGGAATGATGCCTACATTGAGGTACAAACACAATATATACAACTTCCATTGCAGTCTTCCTCAGTTACTACTTGCTCAAGCACTGTCCTTTATCCCCAAGCTCTGTTTCAAACAAGGTTCAGAAACAATGTACAGCTCAGATGTTTGCAAGCCACATAGTTTTGTACATCAGTAACCACACATAAAAATTTTT
Source organism: Coptotermes formosanus (assembly GCA_013340265.1). Taxonomy (NCBI): domain Eukaryota; kingdom Metazoa; phylum Arthropoda; class Insecta; order Blattodea; family Rhinotermitidae; genus Coptotermes; species Coptotermes formosanus. The sequence continues at coordinate 100,016 of BLKM01010564.1, forward strand.
GTTACATTAAAAATCAGAACCTACGGGAAATACTAAACCAATGACTAAACTGATGTCACTAGTATTTTGTACATTGTACAAGAACATTCCATGTTAATCACATTTGGATGTAACAATCTAAGGTGATGGGGTCTCTGATCTCTTTGCAACATGCATGATCTGTATTCAGTACAAACAGCCTCTGTAACAGTGGCATTCATAATATACAGAGCAGTCACAAAAATTTATTGGTTATGAAGTAATGGCCACAAAACTGAAATGCACTTCAATGAAAACAACAATCCAAAGAAGTTTTTTATACCCTATGTAAGTTCAATACATGCTCCATTTGTTGTCCTGAACACGTAACGGCTATATTCAACTTCATGTCAAACATTTTGTTGGTGTTAATAATAATAATAATAATAATAATAATAATAATAATAATAATAATAATAATAATAATAATAATAATAATGTTTTTGCNATAATAATAATAATAATAATAATAATAATAATAATAATAATAATAATGTTTTTGCCATCACTCTTTGTACTCAATCCCCCAAACTGTTCAGGGTCATAGGCAATGGTATAACATACACCTCATCTTTCACACAGCCACACAGGAAAAATGCAAGGAGGAGGAGGAGGAGGAGGCATGGGGGTGTCAGATCTGGGGATTGTGGAGGCCAGGAAGTAGACCCCCATGGCAGGACCACCACTCAGACCAGTGTGGATGTCTGGTGGCAATCTGTCATTCTGCTAAACAACGTTTGGTTTGTCTTCAAGCTGAGTCTTTATCCACAAGTCTAACATGTCACGGTAAATAATTCAATTAATCATTTGGCAAGAAGTTTAATATCATCCTTCCAACAGCGTGTTTCAGCCTTTTGTCTATTACTTTCTTACCAATAAATTTTTGTAATCACATCACTTTTAATCACCCTGTGTGTATGGGTGTGTGTGAATCATTGCCACATCTGTACTTCTACGCAGGCTTGACCTCACATTTAATCCTCATCCATGACAGTAACCACACACTGAATTTGCTATTCTTACTTAATGCTACTCACAACTCACTGCAAATTGCAAAGGCATGAGACAACAGTATACCTTAGACAACGATAGAAAAAAGAAACTGATCTTGTATGTTCCACCTATAGCATGGCAGCAAGAAGTTCCAGCAACATTTCTTTTGGAAACTGCATATATAATGTAGGTTACTGTAACTGGCTATTAGATCTAACATTATAAGACAGGCTCAAAAACTTAACTACATGACAGCCATGTGTTCTTACAACTTGTGTGGTACAGTGTACTTCAAATTGTCCATTAAAATATATGCATGCCCCATGTCACCTACACACAAAGGACAGGAATACTTTGGGGAAATAAAATCTCAGCATAACAAGTAGACGTTCAGTTCTATAAAATTTCTGAGAAAATAAAATTTCAATGAGCAACAAATTAAATAGTGGCTCATGCTACAGTTCACTGTGTACCTGATTGTGTACCATTTTCACTTTTCTTCAACCAGATGGTGAGAACTCCAAAACATTTGGAAGAAACGCCATCTCTGTGGCCAGCTAAACTACTCTATCTGATTGACGACAGACTTCCAAGGCCCAACACACCATCTTACAACGATTTTTAAAATCCCTGAAAAATTCAAAAGGCACTTTAACCCAAGAATTTCCATTTCCAACACCTGAGTTATCCCAAGTCCTTGATTGTGCCCGTTATTACCTTCCTCCAACTCTCATGTGCTTGCTTTGTACGGTAAAACTGGAAATTTATTAAAATTACAGCTCAACGAATCATTTAATATGAAAGAATGAAATTATACAGTATATTGATTTAATATACTGTTTTTTACAATGTGCTATCTTATGAACTATATTTCTCATGGTTCCACAAATAAAATGTACACAGACACTGTAGTTTTAATCAGCCAACTTGAAGTAACATCAGTTCTCATATGTAACTCTGTACTCATTACTGAACATTTGGCAATAGCTTTCTACGTTACTTTTAAAAATCACTTATCTATATTACACACAAAAGGGTCAGTAATAGGGGCATTGGCAAATTTCATCCAGGTATGTGTGGCCTCAAATGCTATCACAAATAAAACTAACTGATTTGTCATTTGGTAGTTAGGCAACTCCACATGCTTCATCCTGTGCAACATTAATTTCCTGTTCATCTTGGTCTTGCTGTCGGTTGTGCCAACCAGCAATAGCGTGTGGTCACTTGCCATCACGGGAAGCTCTTCTTCGCTTGTTTGATGCCCCATCTAATTCTGAAGAGAGGAAGTTTCACATCAGTATCACAGAGTTTCATGTATCAGAGGAAAATGTCTTCATCCCTGATGATGGGATCAATATGCTGTCCCAAATCTTCGATAACCAACTACCAACCTACACCCCACAACATCCCACAAGAGCAGAGACCTCATCTTTTGACATCATCACTTTGTCTATTAAGACACCTGTCCCCCCATGCAGTGACATCATCCATACCCATGCAGTAAAAGTCTTGAGTTCAACCCCCATACCCAACAACACAATTTATGCTGAACATCTGCATGTGTGTTATAGTGCCTTCAGGAAAGGTGCTGCTGTAAAGGTCCAGAAACATGTAAATAACACATATGTGGCCTCAGTCATGTGGACGTTCACTGCAGCAGAAGTGTATTATCTTGCTTTTCAGACCTCCCTCATACTTTTAAAGTCACAAGCAGCCAATTTTTAATGATCTCCACATAATTAAACTTAAACAGTTGTTCTGTGCATGCAACACAGAATATGCACATTTCAGTGAGTTTATTTTTAATTTAGAACATTTTACCTTGCTTTTAAATAGATGAACATTTGTGTAAACATGATTCACATTCCACACTTCTGGTCAGGTGTGACCACAATACACTACAATATAAAAATCAAAACACCAAAATTAATGTTTGGAACTATTTCCATGCTGATGCATTTAGAAATACAACTTCACAAATGGTTGCAGATGAGGAATACGAACCTGATACTGCACATATGTACTGTGTTCTCTAGTGTCAAATTTTGAAGTAACTGAAGAGAAAGTAAGTCTTTCAGAAAAAGACCAGCAAAAGGGGAGTCCAAAACCTACTTGATGGAGCCTGCTACTTCTCACATAAGATACTGGCTGTGGTGGGTTCCATTTGCACAGCATTATTTATGGACACCAGCAACCTCACGTGGCAAGTGAGAGATTGTTAAACAGTGCTGGCAATGCAGTGGTAAAATATGATAGCAAAACAAGAAGAGCTTACACCTCTGCATGGGAAATTTTCACATTAACTTCATGCGTGCATAGCACTTAATGCTTCTCATTTCTGGCTCTAACATGTGGCAACATGTAATATGTAGGGTAATTAGTATATCCCTTTGACAATTTTCAGCTTCATCAAGCCATGTTGAATGATGTTAAGTAACAAGTTTCATTTCAACAAGCTGTGACTGGGGACATGGCTTTAGAATTGATTTTTTAAAATACAATGATTTACACAAACTTTTCACTGAAAATGGATCTGACATAAAAAGGCATGAGTAATATGCTTTAGTGTACTATAAAAAAGTGGTTGGTGTTACACCCTGTGATTGCAGTGGAGTGCGCATGCATGTGTGTACGTGCACATGCACACATTTTTCTAAATTCTTCTTTCAAACTCCATGTATGTCAACAATTACCTGCACTAATGTTGAAGTAAATGGGGAATTCTATTAAAACAGTAATAATCACACGAACAAGTCATAACAAGCAGCCAGAAGCGACAATAGCATTACTGAGTTCAATGTTAGTACCAAGAAACTATCTTTCAAAACCATAGTTGGAATCAAGTGTCGGGAAACGTCATGTTTTAGTTACAATGATGACACACTGGTGGGCAAGTAAGTGAATAAGTGGGTGGGTGGGTTAAAAGTGCATAAGCATCTCTGGCTACCTGCATCCTGATAAAACTCAAGTTAAAAGACCTATTATTTATCCCAGTTTAAATCTATCGTTGATGGTATAAAACAGTACATAAACATACACAGTACTGTATGCTCCCGCTGACATTTCTCTACAATCAAATATTTGAATCATTCAGGTATACAGAATAGTTCAGAAGTTATAATACATTTTTTTTATAGGAAGCTGTCTTTAAAAGTGCTCAGAAAAGCAAGTACATATTCATATCTCTCACGAACAGAATGCATGAAACAGTCACAACACAAAGACAGCTAATAAATCCATTGAAAATGTAGCAAAGTTCATATACATGTTTGGTAATGACACTAATACATCAAGGTTGGATGTGTGAAGAAATTAAGAGCAAAATAAAATCAGAGAACACTTGCTACCATTTACTTCAGAAACTTTTGTCTTCCTGTCTGCTATCTACAAACATGAAGAACTGTAATTTTGCCTATTGTTTTGTATGGGTGTGTGACTTGGTCACGCACATTAAGGTGAGAACACTGGCTCAGCCTGCTTGAGAAAAGGATGCTTCTGAAGATAACTGGGCCTAAGTGGGAGAAATAACAGGAGGCTGTGAGAAAAGTGCATAAGGAGCCTCATGATTTGAACTCCTCGCCAAATATTATGATGATGATATAAGGAAACAGACAAAATGCATGCATGATTTTGGTTGGGAACTCGGAAAAGAGGCTGCTTTGAAGACCTAGGCAGACGGGATGCCAATAGGATAAGGAATCCTGAACAAATAAAATGAAAGGGCACAGACTGGTTTTATATGTGTGACATGCTTCCACCGTGGTGTAAATGAGATCTTTGCTCTTCTGGGATGTAAGCAGCGTAGATCGGTAGTTATTTACCGCTTTCCCTCAGAGCACCTCTTAGGCAACTCAACTTCTACTCTTTCCTTCCACCTCTTTCATGCTCCACTAATCCTACTGAAGAACCAATCACCGCCCCCACACTTCCCTACATAACTGCGTACCTAAGTGTGCTTTGCGTTTTCCTTGGACTGCTTGATCCTTGAAGATGGGACTGATAGGCTGTCCCAAAATGTTGGTAAATAACCACCAATCTACGCTGCATAACATCAAAAAAGAGTAAAGAGCACTGGTTTTATCTGGTTCAGAACACGGACAAGTGGTGGGCTGTGAACATGGCAAATAAGCACCAGGTTCCATCAAATGCATGGAATTTCTTGATCAAGTTAGGAACTCTTGGCTTCTCAAGAAGTGCTCTGCTCTATGGAGTTAATCAGTGAATGGGAGAAATAGACAAACAGTATTGGCAAACAGGTGTTAACACATTCTTTATGATCTGGAATGACATAAATATGCACGTCTCATTTTATTTTACATAAGCAACCCTTCATGCAGACCTCAAAACATACCAAGCAAGATACAGATATGAAAGTGAGGCATTAATTTCGAACACACATAGCCCAAGATTACTACTCCCCCAACCTATAACAACCTTCACCAACACAGATATTTATATACAAGGTTACTGTTGGAGTGAATGCACTTTCAGCTAGATATATCACTGGCCTTCACAGAATTCTTCATGCTGAAACAAAGCCAACCATGAGCCACAATTAAAAATTACTGCATTAAGCTCACCTGTGGTGGCGCCACCACTTCTTGTTTTCCGTCGAGTGCTGATGTCAATATCATGATGTATAATTCTGTTTGTTCCACCCCTGGTGCTGATGTTACCTCCTCCTACGAGAGACTGCCTGTTAGTACCAGCAGTCACTGTACTGGGCGGTGGAGAGCTTCGGGTGGACTTCAATCCAGAGCTGGAGGCTACACAAGGGTTGGTTTGGCGGACAGAGCGACGCTGCTGCTGTTGCTGACTCTGCTGCTGCTGCTGCTGAAGAGATGTTCCTACACTGATGCTACTATGCTTACTGACTGCACCCAATCGATGATTTGAACGAGCATTCCAAGTACTATTGCTACTGTTATTCCTGAAAAAGCCGCCAACAGTGGTAGTATATGAACTGAAGATACAAACCATGAGACTCTGAAGGGTAAACTGCTTATACTTATTCCACAATAATGTGTAACAGACACTGCAGAACTGTATATAATATGATAAACATTCTACTACCAATACAAATGTTCACACATTTCTGTGTTTATAACAATCCACCTGCATCCCTGAGTCGGTATAAGGCTGTAGGTTTCATCACAAAGCAAAGAGAAATTAAAACTGCATAACTGTCATGAAGTTAAAATGCCTAAAACGTCAATTTATTACACATCCACACTTGTGATTTGGTTCTTGTTATAGCTGTGGTATTACTGCAAGTAGTAATAATATCATGACGAATTTAAGAACAGCATCTGACACACCAAAACAACTGCAAAGAGCTGCACAACACAGCTAGAGGTACTGAAATAACTTTGTGGATTTGACAGAAATATTATTGAAGACACTAAGTTATTTCAACGATAGGATCTTGGTAATGAATCCAAATTAGGATACAAGATCCACAAATCCCAGCATACATTAAGTTTAAGACCGTGATTCAGGAAATTATTAATAACCATTATATAAAACCCAGATCCGTGTAAAACTTTCAGAAGATTTGACAATTTAAATCCTAGAAAGTCTATTAAATGTCAGTACAGCAAAATTCCTGGGTTCTCTTAAGACCACAGAATTCTTACTTCTGTGAAATTTAAACTTGCCACTCATACAAGTTGAAGTTTATGTCATAATAAGATGTGTCTTCACTCACACTCAACACTACAGATTAAGCATCATTTATACAGCCACAATTTTAATATATATCTTTTATTTTAGAACAATCTCATAAAACCATATAATACAGTTATCTCCAGTTTGACCTTTGCGTGGGCAATACAGATGACTTTGCTGGAAGCCTGGGTAACATAAAACATGTGAGTGATTAAAAAAAAGATGTATGTCTTACTTTATTAATTCTTCATCTCTAGAACGGCTGGTTGGTCTGCTTTTTGGCTGTGGAGGTGAGCGTTCATCTGAGCCAACTCCAGGAGTTCCCCGTCCCTTTACGGCTATTTCAATCAGTGGCTCATCATCCGAAGAATCTACATCAATCAATGTGCTGGATGCTGCTATGCCTGCTACAGAAATCAAACATATTAGTTAGAAGGGATTTTATACAATCTTCCAGAGATAATAAAAAGTGCAATAAGGTACCGCAATACACTAACAGAGCTCAGGATAGGGGCAGGTGGCAGGCTCTTGTGAATGTGGTAATGAACCTCCAGGTTCTTATGGAACCTGGAATTTCTTGACTAGCTGAGAAACTGTTAGCTTCTCAAGAAGGCCTCTGCTCCATGGAGTTAGTTAGTTAGTTAGTTAGTTAGTTAGTTAGTTAGTTAGTTAGTTAATACACTAACAAATAAAATATGGTACTACAAGTACTTGACTGTACACAGCAAACTTCCTTTAATCTGATGTCTGATAATCCACAAATCCTGATAATCTGACACTTGAGGACAGAAGCCCCAAGATCATAAGTTCTGCTTTTTACCACAAAAAATTATCAATTAAACAAAAGATCTGACGGAAATGTTCAAAAAGACTTCCATGAGATTATGCACATCAAATGCTGTTGTGTCTCCTGACACCTCGTCTCCTACTGCATCAACTACTTCATCTATAAAGTCCCCGGAACTCACAGAAGAGGACCCTGATGACCCTAAACCACCAGATGGAGGAGATATCCAAATGGAATATTCTTCTGATTAGGTGCACTGCCTAAGTATAAGAGAAGTAACAAAAATCACCTGTAAGAACTTCGGTCAGTATAGGTACTGTCTGATAATTTGGAATATTTGATAATCTGGCTGCTGTCCAGTCCTGTGCGAGTCAGATTAATGAAATTTTGCTGTACTATATATTAAACTATACTATACATCACAACAAATACTTGTCACTTGAATTAAAATTGTATCGAGGCATGCATGACTCCAAATCAAAAACATAGTAATAAACGAGAATGACATTATACTTGTAATCCCCACATTATTTTGAACAGGATGCAAATTACTTCAGTCAGCTATGAAACTACCTGTAGTTAATAATGGTCAAATTCATCGAACTAAGCCATTTGTACCTCAGCCTCGTACTTATAACTCCATTACTCCATGGAGCAGAGGCCTTCTTGGGAAGCTAACAGTTTCTCAGCTAGTCAAGAAATTCCCCGCATTTTATGGAACACGGAGGTTCATTACTGCATTCACAAGAGCCCACCACCTGTACTCATGAGAATGAAATTGCCGTTAAAAGATGAATGTGAAAAGCTGGAAAGTATAAATCACCAGAAACATACAAATCTAACACAACAGATGCAAGAAGGAAGCAAAATACTGCATTTTGAACTCTACAAACCCATTCATTATATTTTGACTACTGTCATTCAGAGACTGCAACATGGCCTGTAATGTGTTTGTTCTCACTGAATTTAGTACGCACATGAATTTGTTACATTAAGTGCTTAAATCAAGCCTATGGCCATGTCATGGTGAGAGGCTGTTAGTCACCAGCCTCTCACCATGAAGGCCTGGAATAAATCCCAGGGCAGCCCATGTGGGATTTGTGGTCGACAGAATTGCACTGGGACAGGTTTTTCTCCTAGCACTTGGAGTTTCTCCTGTATCATTCCACCAATGCCCTGCCCCATGCTCAAATTTCACTCATCTACACTCAACATTATATAATCTCAGCAACTGACAGCACACTAACTAAAAAACTAAACTTAAATGAAACCTACAGTACAGTCCATATGAATAAACATGTCTGATAAATTTTGTATTCATGATGGCATTAAACAAGGAGATGCCTAATCACAGCCCATCAATTCCATATTTGAATGTGCCACTAGGAAGGTCAATGGGAAACCAGGAGGAACTGGACCTGAATGAGACACATCACTTCTGGTGTGTGTTGATGTGTTAATTAGGACAGAATCTAAATACCATTAGGAGAGAACATAAATACCATATGGAAGAACAGAATCTCTATTAGATGCTAGCCAGTTAGTTCATGTAAGTAGACACACAAGAGAAGCTTATGTTGCTGGATCATCAACACATCAAAAGACATGTCATACTATGAAAGACAGCTATTAAATGCTACAAATATTTGGCACAGTTCATATAGTTATAACAAACCAAAACTATAATCACAAAAGAAATTAAGAGCAGAATACTTACTGCTAAGGAGTTCAAGATACTTGCATACCAGGTTGCTAAGTAAAGTATGAAGAACTATAACAAGTTCACCACATGTAATTACATAATTTGAAATAATTTCATCAGTTAAAATATCACAGTTGAGTAATGCTACACATAACTTGCAAGATGATACTGCCACAATAAAAAGTAGTTATCTAGCATATGGCAATATGTGCCTACAAGCCAATAAGAATTTTCCAAAAATCTGTAACATTAACGTAAAGGTCAACTGTTAACACATTTACCTCTCCGATTCTTCAATGGAGCAGCTGTCCTGGAGCCCTTCTGGTCATGATGCTGAGGATTCCCCCCCATCCTCTTTGTGGGGGCATCTTCTAGCCCCATGCAGGCTTTTATCAGTTCTGCTGCATTCTCTGAGCACTTCCTCTTATTTGGCCGCTGCTCCTCCACTGCCGCTGCACATGATGCAACACTGCTCTCAGACTCTTGTCTCTTTCTTTTGCTCATACTTGTAGAACTACTTCCTCGGGACAGCTGTGTTCCTGAATTTGTGGGACTAGGTTTGGATGTATTACGGGGAGATCCTGAATGATCCTCCTTTGAAGCTGGACCTGCTGGGCTTGATTTTGGGGTATGCTTCTGGTCGGGGCTATGAGTGTGACTAAGGCTTCTCTGGCTTGACCTGGTACTCCTGGTGCTTAGTGATCCACTTCGGCGCGCTTCAGTATCTGATGGAATTTCAATTAACAGCTGTTCTAACAATGACTTAGGTCCAGTTGAATGGTGTTGAGATTTACTGCTACGAGCTACATAGGTGTGATCATCATCGTCGTCATCGTCGTCATCATCATCATCTTCTTCCTCCTCCTCCTCCTCCTCCTCCTCCTCCTCTTCACCATCATCATCTTCGTCATCATCAACACCAGCACTACCACTTGCACCACCACCAACACCCAAGCCCTCCAGAAAGTGTCCAGATGACATATCACTTCCACCACCACTGCCCACCTCTATACATAGAGAGTCATCCACTTCCAACCTGCTCTCCAGCAAATCTTGCTTGCGTTTCCTTTTTCGCCTAACTTCATCTTTCCTGTTGGCACTCCGTGACAAAGTGATATCAATTTCATCATCATCAAGAGGTGCAGGGGAAGGTGTATCTTCTCGGTGTTTTTCAGGGTTGGAGTAAGTATACAGAGGTGGTGTGATGCGTATTGGTTGAGGATCTTCCAAAGTTGGTGACCCTGGGCACTTATCTCTCTCTTCAACAGAGTGTCTATCATCTGATGGGGGTATAGTGTTTGGTTTCCTTGTTTCACCAACAGACGCTATACTTGTAGGTAAGGTGGTACAGCTTGTGGATACAGCAGACGGAGGTAAAGACTGGTTGGTATCGGCAGTAACCAAGTTACCCGATGAAGTCACAATATCTGAAGCAGATGAAACCATAACAGCTGAGCATGAAGGGGAGCTTACTTTTGACATCATAACTTTAACAGAGGATGAAGACAAATTAGTATCAGCAGGAACTGTAACAACTTTCATGGGAACTTGTTTTGTTATTGAAGATATACTATTACTACTGGATGAACTAGGTGAGGACAATGAGGATACACCAACAGAGGTGCTGTTATGTCCCATACTTGAATCTCTGTTGGCAGAGATCTGTGACTGCTGTGTATCATTACTGTTGATACCTTCTCTATTCATCACTGTATCTCTCTCAGCAGACGATGACATGTTTTCATTGGTACTACCATTACTATCGGATAAATGTACACTACTCCCACTCACTGGCTTGCCATCTTTCTCTAGATCTTCACTATTACAGTTCCCATCACTAATAGATGATCCATGTGTGTCTACTCTATTCTTCTTTTGTGTACCTGAAGCATTAACTACACAACCAACACTTTCTACACTTCTATTACCCTCAACCTTTTTCTCATCCAAAGAATTTGACTTTGAAGTGTTTCCTGCAGATGGTTCAATGCTTTCCATTGCTGTGTTTACATCATCAGATGCTGTTACATCTGAATTTGCCGATGATACTGATGTTACTGTTGAAGGCACTGCACCAACTTTTTTATTAGGGTCTGCAGATTGGCAGCATTCACTGTCCTTCTCTTCCTTACGACATGGACTTTCGCCCTGATTAGGAGACTTTTCTGAGAGTGCATCCATTGATTCAATGCCAGAATCCTCTCCTTGGGTATTGCCCTGTTCTCCTGTCCCAACGCCTGATGGACTTTCAGCACCACCTCCACCCCCGCCACTTCCAGTTCCACCACTCTGGTTTTCGGGATGGTTTCCTCCTGTAACTACAGTGTCACCAACTGTTGCCAAAAAATCAGCAGAACTTACATTATTTTCCTTTTTCTCTGTTAATCTTGTCGTCACTTGGTCCAAACTGCTACAGTGTTTCTTCCGTGGAGGTGTGCCATCCTCCAGCAGTCTCTGCTTCAGCTTGGCTTCAGATACATCCAAGTTCCCCACAGGAAGAGATGAGGGTGAGGATGACTTTGATAGTGCATGACGTTCAATAGACTTGGTATGAGACTCTGAACGTTTTGAAACATCAGAAGCTGCTGCCGCCATAGAAATGGCCTGAACCCTCGCAACAGTAACTACATTTCTTGAAGTTTTACAATGTTCTGCACTTTCCAACTTCCTCTTAGTTATTGTACTATGATTTGGAAAATCTCTGTGCTGTGGGTGCTCCTGTTTCTTGGTAACACAGTTTTCTGCTATAACAGCCTTGTAGGCTTCCACTGATCGGGGAATCCTGTTCACATTTGCTGGAAGATTAACCTTGCTTCGGTGAACTGATGCAACATCATTGGACAGTCTGCTCAAACCTGATGTCCTATTTACTTGTGACCCTACCTTACTTTGCTGTAAATCCACTGTCCTTCTTGACATTCCTTTGTTCTTTTCTATGGTGTGGAGAGATGAACTGTGCTGCTTTCCAGCAGCTGCCCATGAGGAAGATGAAATGTCTGGGGTAGATGGAATAGGAGATGATGGCACAGAATGAGAAACAGATTGCTGTTTGAGTGAACCAGCTGGTGGTCCACTATGGATAGCAGTGTATGAATCCTGAGAATGTCCACTGTGTGAGTCCATTGCTAGAGCTGTGTTGCTTGATGCCGTTTGGGAATTCCCTCCCACTGTAATGGGACGTGACTTTACTTTCGCAGCTAACAATCCACCCTGAGAATCTGAAAACAATGTACCATCATCAACATCATCATCATCATCATCATCATCACCACCACCACCACCACCACCACCACCACCACCGCCGCCGCCACCACCACCACCACCAAACACGCTAACATAAAAACACAACTTCTTCATCAAGTTTACTCATATCTACACAAAATGCAGTAATACACACCATCTTATGGTGGTAAAGAAGAGCACGTTTTAAATTCATGCATTCTAATACGTATTTCATCTGTTAGAAGATACTATGATTTCACACGTGTTTTTCCAGCACCAGTGCAACAATGTAATCTAAGTTATGAACACCAACTGCCAAAGTACAGATTGCATTGGCCAGGTGGGAAAAAGATTCTGATGTTAAAGCCAAGTGATATGAAGTTCACTCTACTGGCTAGCCATGCCTTATCCACTATTCAGCACCATGTTAAAATTTTAAACTTCAGAAAACAGTGCACAGGAATACCAAATCACTATTTCAGAAACACTGTAACAGTAAGTGGTACCAAACAAGTCGGTTCAAGTGGTTAGAACTTCTGACTTGTTTCTGAGATGTGATCAGTTTCAATCTTGTCAGGGAGACTGGCTATACTGTGACTTTTCTTGGTTTTCCTCAGTCCATCAAAGAAAAAACTGGAATAGCACCTCAAATTAGGCTACAACTTACTTCAAAATAATTAACACTGATCATCACATAATTTCATGATATATGACCTTAGCTGCCAACACATATCATTAAAAATCACAAAAAAAAACACACTAAACAGTTTCAATATTTAAAAACTGTGGCTTGCAAAATTTTTGTCTTCCTGGAAGGATGCAATTACAGTAACGTAACAGGCAGTGTGCACACGAAGTAGAAATCTGTGTAAACTCAAACTTCACTGCTCAACCTAAAAATAATTTGTGAACGAAGGCTCTTTGAATCTTGATGACACCTCTGAAAACCACCATACTATGTTCTTTTAAACTGCACACAAGAATGTGAAGCAAGAATTGGCAAACAGCTCAGCAAACCTATATATCTGGTCCTCTTCATCACTAAACAAGGGCCTGAAATGTCTATTGTTTGCTGAGCTATCACTACAAAATGTTAGGTTTTTCCCCTTTTAAATGATTCATTGTATAAAGAATGTTGGTATAAGGCATAAATATTAAGATCACAATATTTCAATTATAATAAAAAAATTTGCATGTATTTAACAAAATATAAGGAAAAATAACGTCTGATTTTGTCCAGTCAGACATCTGTAATCTGACAGGATTTGAAACAATAGATTTGCATCTGTTGTGAGGTACGTAAAATAGCACAGAACATATCTGGAAGATGTGTCTAAATCTTAGGTCCAAAATTTCCAGCCTACTCAGCTAAGTGATGTCTGTTCCTGCTGTACCTTCTATAATCTTACCCAATGCATATTATAATTCCATCAGAATTGCACAATCTTACACAGGTATGCAGATAACAATGAAAGGATACACACTGGTTACAAATTAAATGGTAAAAAGTGAACAAATCACATCTCAGTTTCATGTTTCCTCACTGTTCAACTATTCAAAACTCAGGACTATGGGTACAACCATTAACTTCCTCACCCTCTGCTAGAGTACTACGCCTAGTTACAGATTATTAAAAAAAGGACCTCTTCTTCTGTAAGCCTCACAAGCACATGCCATATCATTTGATACTACATAATACTGCTCCCTCTTAGCTTCTACACTGACACCACCACGAAAATACAGCATATCCAAAAAATCTAATAACGTAAGTACTACACAATGAGTAGAATTCATAAACAAACACATAAGAAATATATATAGAAGATGTGACTTTGAATTCAATGACTCAGGACTACAATTTTATAAACTTCCTTAACATTAATACCTTCATCATAAAATTTTAATCTCTACTACAAAAGTAAAGGTAAAGGTAAAAGGTAAAGGTAAAGATGTCCCTCCTCTGTGCCATGACTGGCACAGAGGAGGGAGTACAGGTATAGCACTACTCAGGCTTTACTTCAGTGCCAGGTGAGGATGGGTAGTCAACACCCCACCCCAGCTACATTACCCACTGTCCAAGAGGCTGGATGGGCCCCAGGGCAGGTGTGGACAGATGGGGAGAAAATCTTTAGCCCCCCATGGGAGTCTGAACCTGGACCATCCAAATTCCTACTACAACTGCAGATTATTGAAACAGAAACTGAAGTGTGAACAACTTCCTTGAAATATTGCACTGTCATGAACTTGTCTTTACAAAATACATGATTATAAAGAACACTTGAATGTAATATTGCAATTCATGTTTTTATTACTGGTATGTTGTGTGAGACCACAATGGGTGTTCTACACTCTGATGGCATTCCACCTGCCATCCTTACTCCCCACCCTCTGCCCCGAGCACAAATGTGTCAAGCTCTGTTGTTGTTATGACTACATTCAGTCTTCCTGTAATTCATGCAGATGGCACTATCCCAGAGCTGATAAAACCTTGAAAAAGTGTAAATTGTATGAGCATGTACCTTGGGGGGGGGGGGGGGCAAATTCCTGCCCTGGTGGTAAAGCTGACCACTCCCCTACAACTGGTATCAAGCTTAAGAAAAGGTTGAGTTATACCCCTACTCCCACCACATGCCTTCACAGCATGGACAGGAACAATTTTACCTTTTACCACCTCTACCATTACCTGGGATCCCTTTCAACTAACACCGACTCTCCTTTCCTCCACCAAACAAAAACCACATGAATGTAATTTACGTATTGCAGTATTTAAGTCCTTTTAACCCACTCAGACTTTGCTAATGCAGAGCTGATGAGACCCTGGTGTGAATGGCAGAGTCACATTGACTTCCTGCCTAACAATAATTCTCTAGGCATAGGTTAATAAATACAATAAAATCCCCACTTAATGTTCCTCATTTGACATTGAGTTTCAATAATGCCAACCCAATAATCTCTCAGCTATCCACTTTCCCCACTATGCCCCACCAGAGATTCCTCAGTTAGAGGTACCACTGGAACAGAAAAGCACGACACAAGCATGCACACAGGTGTCAACATGATTCCAAAGTCACACCTGCTATAGGCAAGCTCAAAACAGTGAGGTGTTTTAATGACAATGTATCACAACACTTGGCCAAATGGACCATATGTATGTTGTTATAACAGTGAAACACACACAGACAATAATAGTTAATACTACAGCTGGCTAGTTTCCATGCAGCAGGCATTTTCTCCAGAATTTCTGAAGAGTTGTGCCTACTGGATTGCATTACTTTAAAATCCAATTATCAAACTCATCAAATATACATACCTGTAAAACCTGTTTTGAGATCCTTATCATCTTCTGTTGAGCTGTGTCGCCTTCTCTTTTCATCTGTAGCACTGTTCCTTACTCCATTTTCACCCCTGCCATCACTCTCACTACCTCTTCTAATTGCAGCAGTCTGAGTAAGAACCACTTTACAACTTGTCCCTCCACTCTTCTGTAAAGAATCTACCCTCTCTGACTGTGACTTACTACGTCGATTCAGCGATGGAGATGGGGAACGTGATGCCTTCCCACTCAGTGTGGCACTATTTGCTATGCTTGGGCTTGATTCACCTTTCCTCCACCTAGCTGTATTAAGTGGCAAACTATCACGAACCTGATTGTCTACTATCCCACCACCAGATAACAAGATCTGCTCTCGTAAGTGAGAACTTTCTTTTCCCAAACTGCATGAAGACGATTTCTTCCTAGAGTCCCTTCGCTTGGTTTTAATACCTGACACCTTGTGTTCTGATGCTGATGGAGACGACTTCAAACCTCCAGCCCTCTCCTTTTCTGCCTGCTGGCATAAAACCGTAAACTCCGAATCTCCCACTGCAGCAGAAGGAAAATTCTTTCCTGACACTGTTGTACTAGTACTAGTTGGTACCTTTCCTCCACGCTGCTGTTGAGATGTGGCTCCTGATCCTATCCCTGTAACCTCACCAGTTTCATTCCTCATACGAGACTTCAATGGAACATCATCCAAATCACGGTCACAATCGTGTTCACCACCTCGCTTATCAGAAGTTTTAAGTTTTGTTCTAACCTTAGGAACAACATCTGATCCCACCGTCCGTTCATTTGGCATCAAACTAGTCACATGCTGCTGTCTCTTTGTAGATGCTGAATCACCTGCACTGGCTTTTAGAAGTGTTTTTGTTGAAATTTTACCACTTGAGGAGACTGTTTTCCCTGCTGTGATAGGCAATGATGCTGCATAAACATTTGTGGCAGGTTTCTTGATCCTAACAACAGCTCCTGGTTCCCCTTCCCCCAGCACACTGTCTGTTCCACTCACTCCCACTAAGTTTGCACTGTCACGGATTTTTGACGAACGATTAATTTTTCCTGATGATCTTTTACCGGTCGATGGTTCTCCTGATTTACCTACACTGCTGCTACCACCACCACCACCACCACCACCACCACCACCAAACATGTCCTTATTATGCTGCCATTTCTTACTGCTGCTGTCCTTATGAGAACTCACAACAACGGCTGCATTGCGGCCACGAAGTGAAATGTGTAGCGGTGGTACTCGAGGCTCTTCTCCAGTCTGCCCAGCTGTGCTGGCTCCAACACAGCTATTAACACTGGACGGGCCTGTTGTACCTGCCTGTCCACCTGCAGACCCACCAAACAGCCTTCCACTAGCAATAGAACTTGAGCGTCCATCAGTTTTTCTGGCTGTTGGAACATTTACAAATGAAACATCAACTTTGTAAGCAGAAGTGACAGGTTCACTTTTTTCAAGCTTCAGCCGGAGTTTGATCTTTTCCCCTGGGCCACCTGGCTGTGCCACAACTTGTTGCGGTGGGCTGCACGGTTTCCTAGGCCTGTGATGGTGGTACCGAACAGTTGAAGAAGATGCATCACTACCAGTTGACCTCACTGTTGCCTCTGAATCAGATTGATCTGTCGTAGTAGTTGTATCAGCTCTTCTGGATACAGTTCCTGTACTGCTGACATCGTCGTCATCATCAGAGAACAATGAGTTGTTAGATCGATCATTTAGAGGAGAAGGAAAGTAAAAGAAAGGATCATCCAAAGCTGCATCATTGGCCTTGGAGTTTCCCCCCGTTTCTGAATTAGAGGGGTTTTCTGGTTCACTTTCAGAACTGCTCTCCTCACTTGGCATTGGTTCCAAGTGACCTGTTAAAGGATTAATGAGAAACTGGCGACGTTTACCCCGAGAAGTGAGAGGTGGCGGCGAGGCAGGAGGACTGGGAACAGGTTCAGATGCTTCTGCTGCCGGATGACTAGTATCTTTGAGAGCCTCGCCCAATTCTCTACAACCCTGTTGATCCTGTGAAGATTGCTGTGGTTGATGTGGAGTTATGTAATGATGCTGAAACCCTGTTCTCTGTTGCTGGATCATGCTAGCATTATTCTGAGCCTGCTGTTGCTGTGATGGTGGTTGTGCTGATGAATGATTTGCAGTGACAAAATTCTGCTGTGGTTGGCCAACTCTGGCTGGCTGCCAACCACCTACAGAAGTAGTCTGAACAGTTCCCACTGCTGCTGAGGAGGTAAGCAGTGCCGCTGGTTGATGCCGCACTGGCTGCTGTGGTACAGGTTTGGCAGAACTATTTGTGACCACAGATGAAGAATTACCAATACGGCCATCTCCGTATGGTCTTGAATAGTCATTGGAGCTGTGGCCATACGCTAGAGATTTCACTTGTGCCTGTGGCTGAACTGTTCCTGGGTCCTTCAACACTGGCTGATGCAAAGTTCTTTGTTGAAGCTGCTGGTGTAACCTTACTTGTTGCTGCTGTTGTATGCGAGGGTATGGCGGTGGGTTAGACGCAGATGGGATTGCAGAACCTTGTGTAAAATGTGGAGGTTGCTGACGTGCAAGTACAGTGTTGCCAGTACTCCGAGATGTCATAACTGTACCTACACCAGCTGCCATGGGTGTTACTGAAGGCTGAAGCCTCTCCATCGGTGATGGTCTCTGCTGCTGCTGCTGTAACCTAGCAGAGGCTGTTGAAGACTGAACCAAATGTGGTTGATGGTGTGTTACAGGCTGTGCAAGCTGCTGTGTTTGAAGATGTGATGAAGACCCTGCTTGTATCTGATGACCTCTTGATGTGGATGTAAAAACAGACTGTTCTTGAGGAGCTCCTGAAGAATATACCTTTTGCTGAAGAGCTGATGTTGATAGATGATGTCGGGGATGAGGTGAAGGGACTGTTGAGATTATTTGGTGATTTGAAAGTGTGGGGACTGCAGAAGAAGCTGCAATAGCTACAGAGTTTGAGACCAGCTGTTGTACTGGAACTCCAGTGGACTGCTGACTTGTAACACAAGTTTCAGAGATTCCAAGAGCCTGCTGTGGGTTATGTAAAGTCCGATGATGCAGGCCTGGAGAATCAGTACGAACAGACGGTGGAGAAGGTGTAGACGAAGTGGAGGAGTTGCCAACTTGGTAAGATGATATACCTACTGCATTCACAAAGGCAGATTGCTGATGGGAAGTATGGTGGTGTAACTGCTGAAGCTTGCATGAAGTAGAAGTAAGGTCAGTATGTTGCTGGAGGGTGCTGGTACCCACTGGTGTTGGAGGTTCACCTGGTCTTCGTCGTACTGGAACTTTCTTCAGCTGCTGCTGCTGTTGCTGCTGCTGCACTGCTTGGTGCTGTGGACCCCTGACCCTGCCAATTACTGCTGACTTATCTCCCACACTCTGGATATTTCCTGGTGGAGGAGGCAGCATTTTGTTTGCCCCTGTGTACCAAATTAACAGTCTTATAACATGAAACCACCAATCACTGTTAAAATATACAGTGAAACCCCATCCATCATTCCCATATGCACTACTTTCCAAAGGAATGTTTCATTCACTGTGGTCCCTTCAGAAATGATGGATAGAAGTTTCAATGTACTTCTTTCAAATATTTCTCTTAAAAACAGACTACATAATTGGAAGGAAAAATGACACAGCATATCTGCAGTTATGTTACCATGTTTGAAATCTAGGTACAAGAGAACAAGCTATGAACACACAATACTCAAATAAATATCATATGCTGATAATACCTACAGAGACAGAAACACAAAAGGCAAATACTTCTTAACAATTTTAAACTGACCTCATGAAACTGAGTCTTCCTTGGGAAACTGACACTCAGTTCATCATTAAATTTACTTACCTTGTATGGAAACCAAATCTCATTCACAAAATACTCCTGCTAGATCCTACCCAGAGGCAGTCCAGTCTACAACCACAAGCATTATCTAACATCAATTTTAATATTATCCTCACACGTGTACCTATCTCGAGCCCAACTTCTTCCCCCTCTGACTTTGATTAAAATTTTGTACGCCTTTCTCACTTCTCTCAAGTGTGCTCTATCCTTGAACTTCACCATGAATGCTCTTACCTGAGTTTGCTGCAGGCGGCGTCACACCCGTGGCTCCATCATTTTGCAGCAAATTTACAAGCAATGGACTTGACAATGCCACATTGTTGGTACCAACAGTCCTAGGGCCAACTACAGCAGGCTGCTGTGATGGTTTATTTGCTGGACAATAAGGCTGGCCAGCCTGAGGTTTACAAGGCTGTGCTGCTGATGGTTGTTGTAAGGCATTTCCACTAATGCTTCCACTAGAACTTGGAGTGGGTGTGGGGGAAGGACCAGGGTAAGGAGGGGGAGGTGGTGCTGCAAAACTATGATGGTTAAAATTCCCTGCTGCTGTAGCCACAGGCGTGGAATTATGATGGTGGTGATTTGACTCTGATGACCTGTTCTGCATGGCATGTGCTGCATGATTCATGCTTGCATAAGGGAACGGAGCATGATAATGATGTGTGGAACCCCGAGAAGTTGAGGCCATCGCAACAGGTTGTCCTGCTGACTGTATCACATTAGGGCTAGGCACAGAATCTGATGTGGGTTTGGGTGGTGGAAATGGAGGAATGGGATCACCATCTGTTGGTGCCACAACATTTGGGCTACGGAATTGTTCTGTGGAAGCTGCAACTCCTCCAACTGTAAGAAGATACCAGCAGAGTTAACATGATACAACCATATTACCATAAAATTAACCAAACTACATGTAAAATAAAGCGTAACCTCAGTTTATTATAAAGGTGTTCCTCAAAGACCTGACAGTCATTCAAGTGATTAAGAACCTCCCTGCTGTGTTATATTAAGGAAATATTCATCTTCATGGTCACAATCTGCCCTACACTAGTTCAATCCAGCTTACACTTTCAGAACTATTTGTTAACACAATATAATACTTTTTTATATGGCCACAATTTTTGAACTACATCATTTTTAAATGAGCAGACATATTTCAAGTTCTCAATTGAATCATCAAAGGCCACCAGCCACAAAGCGAGTTGCATCAATATCAATTAGCTGATAACTCTTCCAAAAGGGCTCAATTCCCTATACGTGAAATTTACGAAGAACACACTCATGTTGCACACTGTCATTTTAATTAATTTTATATATATATACCAACAAATGCAAGTAAAATACATAAAATTGCAATTTATCTATATACATAATTTCTCCTGCATATTTTGGTAAATATTTGCCATCTTCAGGGAGATAACAATGAAAAAGAATTTATACAAGTATAAAATTCACAAGACAAAATATATACATAAAGTGCTAAAAATGAAGTAGCAGTTATAGATATAACATTATAAACATTACACTTTTAACACTGTATGTATAATTCTAACTTGTTAATTTTATACTTGTATATATTCTTTTGTATTGTTGTCTCCCTGAAGATGGTGAACATTTGCCAATGCAGTAGAGATTATGTTTTAAAAACAACAGTACAGATAACCTTTAATTTTATACACTGTATGTGCACTTGCTGGTACATACAATTAATTACGAAGAACATGTTTATTTGAATAGTATATCAATAAAAAATCAGCTGCTAACAGGAAGTTTGTTCACATCTTTCTCATTGTATTACTGATAAGAAAAATATAATTTATTACATTTAATATTTTAATTTCATCAGAGCAATGCCACATTGCCAACAAAGTTGCACATATACCTAGCACTGCTGCAATACATCAATAAATAATGAACATCATCCATCACTGCTCTTAATGCCAACTTCCATGTTACACCATTCCACAAGCAACACAGTCTTGCCTCACACATGAAATCACATTTTAAGGCAAAAATAGAACACTGGACATAATAAGATATAGCTTTCTCAGAACACTAAACTCCCTACTTGTGAAACAACATGCACACCTCCACTGCACATATGAAAAACACAATAACTAATGACAGATATATTAACCTTTTGGCGAGCAATTTGGACATTTAAATTCTAGTGCACCATTTACGTAAAATGTAAATATTTTCTGAACCAAAAAAGATGACTTACAAAATACACAGAATTTTGTTGGGAGGGGATTGCAGAGCATGTCACAAAAAATTCAGTAGTACATTTGTTGACTAAATATATAAAAGGTTGCCGGGGGATAGTGGTACACCTGTCCCATATATAGGAGACACAGTGGCTAAAGGTTAACATCAGAGATGATCATAATTTTTAGCCTACTTTCTGTTCAAATACTATGGAGAGGTTGATTTACCACATTGCTGAGCACAGGAACATGGTATTTGGCTTGTGTAGGTATGTGAACCAATAGTACCACCATTCTAACCTCAGCAAGCTAAAGGGGAACTTTTCCTCTCTCATCAATTGGGTGCATGTTGTCCCAGTCCAAAATACGAAATGACATCAGAAGAATTACTAGCATTCATGTGTTGCATCACTTGTGTAAAATATAGTGTAGAAGTAAACTTACAAAAATTTCCATATAGTGTAAATTACTTTCTTCACATAATGATATAGACTAATAGATGTGACACCTCTATTCTGACTCTGACAATGGTACTGGAAATATGCACCTTAGATATGATACACATGCAGATTTTTATGTGCAATAATTTGGTGGAAAGGGTCCTGTTTTTAACTCAAACAATGCCCACACATTCTTCATGATCTGTACTAAAATATGTTACTTAAGCCCTCACAATTCCTCATGATTCTCACAGTTTGATGACCGTAGCACAAGCATACAAATACGTACCTCCCACAGCTGCTGCTACAGACTGCGCCAAAATGTTGGCTAGACCTGCCACAGTACCACTGCTTGCATGGCTTGGGCCAGGAACAGTAGCACCATCCTGTGTCACAGCTGCATTGCTTGTGGAAGGGACAGAATTCCCAGACAAATTTGCAGTAATAGAAGTGGACCCAGAGAAAGCTGATGGACCTCCATTTTCATCACTTCCATGAGGTCCTGAATTGGCTGTTCTTAACACAATCTCCTGCGCCTCCCCTCCAAAACGACCAGCTATGCGTAGTGAAATTACCTGGAGAGAGAGAGAGAGAAAAAAAAAGATTTTCAGTTTTAACTACGAAGATAGGGTAACCTATGTCCCACAACACATCAACTTCTCCATTTTCAGGTTAAGAGAAAGGAGCTATCAAATGCATTATTCCATGTACCTGCACACAGCAAACGTGAAAGAGTAAGGGATGTATGCTGCAACACAAAAATGTCACCAAAATAATTTTTCCACACATAAGCAAAACAACACATGAATAGGCGTGCTTTGTAGTTTTACATAAACAGGTTTAAATTAACACAAGTGTAAAACAAATTCCTGTCTTATATACAGTTTTATTATACTAAAACAGACGCAACAGTGAAGATATGGAACAAGGGTGAAAGGGGGGCTGAAAATAAAATCATCATTTAACACAAACCAACAGAACAGAAAAATCCTCTCTTTATAATCAAATGAATGGAAACTGCCACAAATTTCACATGTTATCTGTATCTCATTCAAATATAATGCAGTTAAAATACAGGGTGGTTATAACAGCACTGCACCTCTTTCCATCTTCAATGACTGAAGCCAAAAAGATCAAGAACTTATAAAGGGAATTTTATTTTTTTTAGTGATAACAGAGATGTATGCTCCTCCAGCTCTACAGAAACCACAAAAGGAAGGTTAAATATATAATTCCTAGTAACTTATGCAGTCTTCACAATTTTAATACTTCAACCCAGGCTTAATGTTGACATACACATTTCACTAATTACCTGATCTCCTTCAACCTGCACTGAGAGAATGCCAAGTTGTGTGAGGGCTTGGTCACCTTGCTGTGCCAGGTGACGCAGTCTCAGTGCTGCTTCTCTTGGGATGGTGAATGTCACTCGCACAGAATTCCATGGCTCCACTTTTGCAACACGCAGTGATTCACCATTACCTGAACAAGAATACTTTAATATCTAAAAACAGTCCTCCTGAGAAATCATTCCTATCGTATTCACTATTTTAACCCTTAACATACACTTATTTCAAATTTATGCAAACGCCTTTTCACAGACAAAACAAATCTCGCATCTTTGGATACTTCTGCTCGTAGTGTCCAACATTCACAAAATGTTCCTAACATACAGCATACATGTTGCAACTTTAGATAACAAAGTTTTATGATTAACTTTTTGTATGTGCTACAACTTTTCATGTCTCTACAGACTGCTGCTCATATGGGCCTTGGAAGGAAGACATGAGACAGGAGAGTGAAGACTACGTAGCAAGGAGCTTTGTGATCTGTGCTCATTACCAAATATTATTTGGGTGATCAAATCAAGAATGACATGGGCAGGGCATGTGGCATATATGGGAGACACGATGTGTGTATACACGGTTTTAGCTGGGAGACCTGAGAAAAAGAGACCACTTGGAAGACCTTGGCATGAGAGAATAATATTAAAATGGATTTTCAAGAATTGAGATGGGGGAATGGGGCATGAACTGGATTGATCTGGCTCAGGATAAGGACATTTGGCGAGCTCTTGTGAATGTGGTGATGAACCTTCAAATTCCATAAAATGTGGGGAATTTATTGACTAGCTGAGAACCTGTTAAATTCTCAGGAAGGACTCTGTTCCATGGAATTAGTCAGTTATGAACTGCTGCCTAACTAACTAACTAACTAACTAACTAACTAACTAACTCGATGGAGCAGAAGCCTTCTTGAGAAGCTAACAGTTTCTCAGCTAGTCAAGAAATTCCCCGCATTTTATGGAACCCAGACGTTCATTACCACATTCACAAGAGCCCACCACCTGTCACTATCCTGTGCCAGCTCAATCCAGTTCATGCCCCCCCATTCCACTTCCCGAAGATCCATCTTAATATTATCCTCCCATCTACGCCTGGGTCTCCCAAGTGGTCGCCTTCCTTCGGGTCTCCCCACCAAAATCCTGTATGCACCTCTCTTTCCCCCATATGTGCTACATGCCCCGCCCATCCATTCTTCTCGATTTGATTATCCGAATAATATTTGGTGATGAGTACAGGTCATTAAGTTCCTCGTTATGTAATATTCTCCACTCCCCTGTCGCCTCGACCCTCTTAGGCCCAAATATCCTCCTCAGCACCCTATTCTCGAACACCCTCAGTCTTTGTTCCTCCCTCAGTGTGAGAGACCAAGTTTCGCATCCATACAGAACAACAGGTAAAATTATAGTTCTGTACACCCTAATCTTTGTGTTTTTGGATAGCAACCTGGAAGACAAAAGATTCTGCACCGAATGATAGCAAGCACTCCCCGACTTCAAACTGCTCTTAATTTCTTCATGAATGGAGTTTCGATTCGTTAGGGTTGCTCCCAAATATTTGAATTCTTCCACCCTTTCAAAGGATTTATTATCTATATTTATGTTGTGATTGTGTCATGCATTTTGATTTCGAGACATGACCATGTACTTAGTTTTCTCAGCATTTACTTCTAGACCAATCTCCTTACTAGCAATAATTAAATCTTCTGCATTTTTCTTTATGCTATGTATGCTTCCGCCCAATATATTAACATCATCAGCATAAACCAGAAGCTGATGTGTACCATTCAATTTCAAGCCCTCCTGGTTTGCCTGAACCCTCCTAATGGCATATTCTAAAGCAAAGTTGAAAAGCAATGGCGACAGAGCATCTCCTTGTTTCAAGCCATTCTTAATAGGGAACGTCTCAGACAGATGTTTGCCTACCCGAACTCTGCTATACGTTTCACTTAGGCACATTTTTATTAACCTTACTAGTTTCATAGGGATACTGAACTCAATGAGAATATTATACAAGACCTCCCTCCTAACTGAATCATAGGTTTTCTTGAAGTCTATAAACAGCTGATGCACTGCCTCATTTTATTCCCATTTTTTCTCAAGTATTTCACGAATGCTGAATATATGATCAGTAGTTGACCTGTTACGTCGAAATCCACACTGATGATCCCCAATAATTTCCTCTGCATATGGAGTTAACCTTGACAAAAGAATGTTGGATAGAATTTTGTACGTAGTCGACAAAAGTGATATGCCTCGATAGTTACTGCAATCTGTCTTATCACCCTTCTTATAAATAGGCACAATGACCGACTCCTTCCATTCCTCAGGCAAATTCCTCCTTATTCCAAATAGAAATAATAAGTTTATGGATTTCAGACCGAATAATCCTACCCCCTGCTTTAATCAATTCTGCTGGTATCTGATCAACACCTGGTGATTTGTGACTTTTTAATTTTTCAATAGCCATCTCAACCTCAAAGGCACTGGGCTCAGGCACTAGTGGCTCTGCTGTGTGTACTTCAATCTGCCTAACATCATTAACCCCGTGTATATTCAACAGCTGGGAGAAATGAGTCCTCCACCTAGCCAAAATACTGTGGGAGTCTGCAACCAGGTCACCCTTCTCATCCTTTACTACATTAATTCTAGGCTGGTACCCCCTCTTAAACTCACTGATACCCCTATACAAGTCTCTTACATTCTTGTTCTTACTGTTTGTTTCAATTTCATTAATTTTAGCTTTCAGATATTCCTTCTTTTTGTGCCTGAAATGTCTACTAGCTTCACGTCTTACGTTGTGCAGATTATCTTCATTATTTTGGTTTGGATTCTGCAACCACTGAATTTTAGCCTGCTTCCTTTTATCTAAAAATTCTGCACATTCTGCATCAAACCATGGTTTATGCTGCTTCCGTTCGTGTAGACCTAGACTCTCTTGAGCCGAGATTTTGATATTCTCTTTAATGTTTTCCCAAGCCCTATTCATGTCCTCACTAACATTTAAGTTTTCCAGAGCTGCAAACCTGTTTGAGATCTTAAGCTGATACTGTTTCCTAGCCTCTAGTTCACTTAGCTGAACTGCTGCCTACAACATAATAGATAAAATGTTTTGAAAGCACTCTAAACACAGAATACTGATGCCTGAACTGTCATTCTCATCGTGACTGCACAAGTTAAACTAGACATGTGGGCATCCCAATTTTTGATTATCGTTGCATGACTGCAATTAAACATGTGCTTCATAGATGAAGCAAAATATGCACTTTAACAAACAATTTCTGTTTTAAATTGATGAACATTATGTGTGATTACTTGTTAACAATACATATAGTCCATCACACATTTTGCTCGTGCCACACATGCTTCAGCAAAATACATGGCATATAACCAATGCACTAACATAAAATTCAAACAACTGCTATCTTATTCATGTCTAGCTTTCAGTCAGTTACTTTATGCCTCAGGTCATCCTCACTGCCCATCATATCCAGTGGTTTTCACCCTGATGATGGTCCCTCCACATACTGCCAAGCCCGTTGTTACTAGTATATTATTAAACTGGATCTGTTCCTGTTATCTTCGTTCTTCTGGGATATTATACGTAATATCTCAAATGAACACAAACCACATCAACATTGTGGCGGAAGCCTGAAATTGTGGATCTGTTTCTCTTCCACTAATCCAATTTTGTTCCTTCATATTTTCCTTTTTATCTGATTGCTGAAATCTCTTAATTGCCCTATTCTGGTAACTAAAACATCTCAACCTGTCATACTATTGCTTGTCTTTCTCTGACATCTCTTCGAGTAGTTCACTCATTTACAGTCCATTTAATTATGCTACTGGTACGTAAATTATACTGCATCCAAAGAATAGCGCATCACACAGAATTTGGGTCATTTCTAGGAAGCAAAGTTGGCCAAAAGAATAAAACAAGAAATAAGAAGACTCAGACTACATTTTTGCATATACAGCCTTACCTAGCAGGCAACAGAGCTGGTGTATTTAACCTCACCACCACTCTGATTCCAAATTATAACCTCTACGGTAGAAAATGAGTAAGAAGGCCTTGTAAACTACATATGCAAGTAAAGAGAAGTTCACATGGCACACTATTTCACAGAATTAACAAAAAATAATAACCAAACATCAAATGTCAGGTTTCATATACAAATAACTCCAGGAAGTACAGCCCTTCTTGGTAAGTTGATAGTCACAAAATCCTCCATATTTTATGAAACCTGGAAGTTCATTACAGCATTCATAACAGAATGCCCACGATCTCTATCCTAAGCCACATCAATGCAGTTCAAATCCCCCAGTCCTATTTCTTGAAGATCCAGTCTAATATATCCTCCCATCTATATGTAGGTCTTCCACATGGTGTTATTCTGAGAATACCATTTCAAAATAGTATCACAACTTACCAGTGCACAGCAAGTCACGCAATCCCTGCACAATTAATTTAAACTTCTCAGGGAAGCTTGGATCTTTGAGATCACCTTCACATGTTATAACTGTCTCAATCAGATCACCATCACTGTCCGCAGCCATCTCTGAAACCACAACATCAACAACTACGTTACATTAAATCATTTCCCCTAACCTACTCTTCAGGACTGAGCTCTGTGGCTCCATTTCCCCTATATCTTCCCAGCTTCTAGGAATGCAGACCTGAGTCCTGAACTGTAAGCAATACTACAGGAAATCAACACAGACTACACTGATTTCACTTTTAAAGCAAATTTATTAAAATATTTTAATAAACAGTGCATTCTCACAGAATCTGACTCCTTAGAATACAAGTACTTCATATATTAAATGTGCAACATATTAATATTACAGTGGTAATAAAAAGCAATGTATCTGAAAGCCTCATATATATTACAAACTACCTAATCAATGTCTCCATATCACTCAAATGTTAGATGTTAAGTACAGGTGTTAAACATTACACAAACTATAAACTCCTCCTCATTTTAATACGAATTTGGTAATCAACAACTGTATAACAGTTCACATTCTTTGAAACTTATCTTGATATTATCTCCATAACCACTGCACTTCAGATATAGGTATTTTGTGTGCATCCATGTAATTTAACCTAAAGAATGTCCTCCCAAAGTATGGCATATTCAACCTGGCACACGCTGTACACACCTGTGGCTAGGATACGTTATGCATCGTACCTAACACAGAAGACTCAAGACAATGTGTAACATTACTTATGATGTAATTCTGTGCATGTATTAGTAAGGATGTTCTAACATATTTGCTAATTTTTTGCCTTTATATTACTTTAATGTACCCATTTTAAAGATAATAGTGACTTTAACTAGTTAGGTATGTATCACCTACTAATGACAAAGCTTTCCTCCTGAAGTTGGTCATGTAGTTGGTCAAAACATGCTCGGGTTCTACTGTATAACTGGTACTTCATGCATGTAACTGACCATGTGTTAAAAATTGTTTTATTTACCAAGAAGCATAAAACAACAGTATGGATTGTACTGTTATGACAGAAATTACAATTTCATATTACACAATCAAGCTGATAGCACGGCAGTAATTACACACAGGTGTAACACCAGAGGCCACTGACACCCAACAAACAAAATACTACCATCTGCAGGTATTCCATGCATAAAGCACATAAAATTAATTTGTTGTGCCTATCTATCTGTGTGTTTATGCATGACCCAGGGACTTTGGTGGCCATTCAACAAGACCTCACTGTTCACTCCATCTGTGATTAACTTTCTGTTAAATAAACTCATTCATCCATATGGTATGCAACAATGGCCCAGCCTGCATGATGCGAAGTCTAGGTCAAATGGTCAACATACCGATCAGACTCACATAGTCCCACTCTGGGTGGGAAAAAGCTCCACTCCTATCAACTGGTTAATCACTCCAATGGTAGCTCAATCCAGTGATTATGAACAGCTATGGATCCTGCTGGGGGGGAAAAAAAGTCTAATCAAATATATCATAAAATAAGAAGAGTTGTGCTGTGTCATTGTGTATTTAGACAACACATCATAACATTTAAAACAGTCATTTGAATCTACATTCCATATATTATGTTTGGAGGAACAGACGGGAACCCACATCATACCAAAAGAGATTGTTTATTATTAAACCTGATGTCCCATACTCTACAATTTGGTTTACGCATAGCCTTCCATCTGTACAGTGTCATATATGGCAGCTTTCTTCAATGAGTGGGTCATAGAACCTAACAACATAAATATACTGCACATGATGGTGGGAGAACAGTGTCAATAGAATGAAGAGAAGAAAAATAAAAGTTAAAACATACCAAGCACTACAGTCACAGAAATACGACATGATTATACCCAGCAATACTTCAGACTAATTCCTGCAACTGAGCTAAAAGAAACTATACATAGCCAACAAACTGGACATTTTAAAACACTTTTAAGGAAACAATCAACTGACAGAAGAAAAACTAACACCATATTTTAATAAAGATCCTGATTTTAAAATTTCTGTGGAACAAAACTTACTCAGTAAAATGTGTTAATCACAAACTATTTGGAAGCAATGGCAGTTTTATAACAATTATGATAATAATATGTAAATGTTCACACGGGATACCTTGTGACGTAAAGACACACTGTAACTCAGTAGAGTTCTGTGATACTTCGTCTATTAAACCATCTGATGATGGACACTTGTTAGAGGTCAAAATGTGGTGGAAAAACGATTAATGACTGTACACACAGTGTGGATGTTTATAAACAATTCATCACCACCACCATCAGCAGCAGCAGCAGCAGCAGCAACAGCAGCAGCAGCAACAGCAGCAGCAGCAGCAGCAGCAACAGCAGCAGCAGCAGCAACAGCAGCAGCAGCAGCAACAGCAGCAGCAGCAGCAGCAGCAGCAGCAACAGCAGCAGCAGCAGCAACAGCAGCAGCAGCAACAGCAGCAGCAGCAGCAACAGCAGCAGCAGCAGCAGCAGCAACAGCAGCAGCAGCAGCAACAGCAGCAGCAGCAGCAGCAGCAACAGCAGCAGCAGCAGCAGCAGCAGCAACAGCAGCAGCAGCAGCAACAGCAGCAGCAGCAACAGCAACAGCAGCAGCAGCAGCAGCAGCAGCAGCAGCAGCAGCAGCAACAGCAGCAGCAGCAGCATCAGCAGCAGCAGCAGCAGCAGCAGCATCAGCAGCAGCAGCAGCACCAGCAGCAGCAGCAGCAGCAGCAACAGCAGCAGCAACAGCAGCAGCAGCAGCAGCAGCAACAGCAGCAGCAGCAGCAGCAGACTATGAGCTGCTCCAGGCTTTTTCTAACTCCATCATCTCTCCAGGTCAACCTATGTTTCTTCTGCTGGCTGGAATATATTCATAGGCTAATTTGGAAATGTGTGTATCATTCATTCTTAATAAACATTTTGTCCACTTGCATCTATAATCACCCATAATTTCACTTAAATTGTACATATTTTATGGTCATATGCACCCTGCAACTGACCTTAAAAATGTTATCTCTCTTGTCTCAATTCTTCTTTCAAGCTGTTTCATTAAACTCCAATTCCCATGTATGTATAGGAGCAATGGCACAGCCATTATCTTATATATTTTCTGCAATGCTTCCTTATTACTCGTTTTAAACGTGCACTGAATTTTTCCTGTCAGTAACATATGTAAGCAGAAAAACAGCGAAAAAAAAGAAAGAAAAGAAAAGAAAAGAAGTATAAATAAATGACTTTAAAGAAGTCGTCCTTCCATTTGGGACTACGGGATACTGCCCACAGTGCAATATTATGTAATGTCAACGGAAATACTTCGGAAGTTCAGCACTTCAGTGGTTTTCAGTCACTACACCACAAAATGACAAGTGAACCAACCAGAATTATTTTGCAGGAACTGAAGGAAACAAGAGGCCTAAACAAAACATTTTGTGACCAAGGGCCCTGCAATATTTTCAGACTTGCCTCAACGACTGCATTAAAATTCATGTAATACTGTTCCACAACCACAGAAACTATAAGAAATTACATTAACAAGGTCTTACAATGTTTACTTTTACACATAATTACTGTGCTCTACAGGAGTTACACGAAAACTGCAAATAATGAACATTACTTCATAACAGGCACATCCAATAATTTTTTAACATCTTTATTATACTATATGGCAGGCTTCAAAAGGTCAATGCTATGAAATATTTATAGCAATTTGGAACTAAAATAGTCACATCAAAATCCTATGTACCATAATATAATTTTTGATGAACCAACCATCAGCATCAAGACATAACAATTCCAACTTATAAACCTCTTGCTAGGTGACCCCTATCACACGCCAGGGAAAATCATCACATGAGACTGGTCACCTGGGACATGACACCATGTTCACTGGTAAGTCATTATTAATATTACAGAGATACTGACTACCTTCACTTTCAAGGCAGCCCTAAGTACCAGTGAACACATCATCATCATACCCCAGAAGACTGCAATGTTCATCCATAACACTGTAACAACTTCATATCACACACGTACCACTAGATGTGAAGAGTTGCTGTCATCTGTTAATATGTTTCTTTAAATGAACAGGAAGGTACACTCTTTCCAGCCACTAGAGAAATGAAGTGACACCGATGGAATTACATATTTTTAAGTGCCAGAATTCATACACTACAAACAACCACGCTGAAATAATTATCTATATGAGCCTCAAAATGACAACATATTAACCAAGAAACAACTGTGCCTAGGAAGACCACCAAAAAGGTGGAAATGTTTATGACAATGATCTGTTTCATGGAGTCCATTAACAGACCAATTGGGCACAGCACCATGAAGGATAAGAATTATCATGTGAGGAGTATAGCCAAGCCTGAACATGGTTTTTGTAATGGGCTGCCACTTTAGGCTACCACATTCACAGTCAGTTATTTACAAGATAAATTTGGGAGTCAAAAAATGACAAAATAGGCATTAAAAATCTGGGAAGAAGCCAAAATGTACCACTGACAGGCTGATGCACTGCCTCTACAAAATTCTGAATAATCTTTTCAGTCAAAATCAGAGAGACCTGATGAAGACAAAAGTTGCTAACAAGCTCTACAAGCATGCATATAATGTTCTACAAACATGACATGTCATACCTAATAAAATTCAGGCTAAAGACACCACTTTCAACCCAAAGAATTATATATCTATATATAAATGGGGTAAGCGGTAGCACAGTTGGTTGAGGCACTGTGCTACAAGCTGTAAGGTCATGGGTTCAATTCCCAATGGGGTCATGGCATTTTTCACCTACTTAATCTTCCAGGCTGCACTATGGCCCTGGGGTCAACTCAGCCACTAGCAGAAATGAGTACCCACAGGTATCTCCTGGGGGTGGGGGGGTTAAGGCAACCAGTGCGTAGGGCTGACAACCTTGCTACCTTCATGTGCTGACTGTATAGAAAGTTTGGGAGCCTCAACTTCCTGGAACACTAAGGACCTGTCCAGGCCTGTACATGGATTATGCAGAGCAAACATTCTAGTAAACCAACAAACTCCATGGAGTAAGCCCTTCTTAGAAAGCTAGTAAGTGCTCAGTTCATCAAGAAGTACCCATTTTTTAAAAATGGAATTCTGAAGTATTCACAAGATGACCAGTTAAGCTCTGGTTGGGACACAAGTCTCTCCTGAGGTCCTTCATGGTTTCCCTCAGTCCCTCCAGGGCAGTTCCTTTATTTAGGGTATGACCATTTCCTCTCACATACATTCCAACTCATTATTCACCAACATATCATTTGACACTATACAGTCTGAGCTGCTGAGCATTGTTAAGTACACTACAAACAAACAAACAAACAAACAAACAAACAAACAAACAAACAAACAAACAACTCCTTTTAATTTTAATAGTATCATCTCACCTAAGACCATGTGTCCCAAGTGGTATCTTTTCTTCTAGCTTTCTTACCATAGTGCTTAATACACTTCTCATCTCTGCCATGCATGAGGTATGTGTCATCCATCTAATCCTCCTTCATTTAATTACACTAATACCATATTTATGTGAATACAAGACTTCTGCTAATTCATCTCAAAACTGAGGGATTACCTTATGATCACAGACAAAGTTAAACATGTTCTGTATAGGTATTTTTCTGAAAACTAAGGGTTACGAAGGGGTATCAGCTTACATACAGAGTCATCCCATTTGGATAAATACAGTATTTAGTGAACACTACAAATAATGTTACGCAATTCTGTCCAGCCACTGTTCCTCTTACATCCAAACACTTCACATACCATCTGGTTCTCAAATACCCTCCATACTGCGAAACATCAGGTTTCCACAGTAGTGTTACCAAAAATTCACGTCTTCTGGAATGTGACACTGCGTCCTTAGGTGTGCAGTTCCTGATGTTTGGAAAAACACAGCGCCATCATATTCAAGGGTCAACCTTCTTGGACTGCTTGACCCAAGAAGCTGGAACTACGTTCCTTCAAACTGCTGAGTACTATCCACACAACAACACAACATCACAGCTTAAAAGACCTGAATCCTCACCCTTCATACTCTTCCCTTAGGGTGGCAAGCCAAGTTTCAACAGCTAAAGACGTAGTTTGGTAGCTCTGTCAATGCAGATATAAAGACAATGTGCGGCCAAAATCAGAATGTGAGGTTCCCATGGCAGTTATGTACCAGAAAACAGCAATGTTAATGACTCTGAACAGTAAGCATTCCCCAAACTGAATCTACTCATAACTTCCTACCAAAAATAATTTTTTCCTATCACTCTCCATATTTTTAAGGATTTATTAGCTATCACAACATTTTGATTCAGCTGCATTCTGGAGCCAAGCTATATTTATTTATTTAGTTTTCTTTGGGTAACAAACCTTGTTAATGACACATAATGCAGCTTTAGAGTTCTTACAGTATTCATTTTTCACCCAATCAACTGACATCAACAGCACAGACAAGAAGCTGATGTGTGCCACTCAATTCCAAGCTCTCCATATTGTATGCAAATTAAGTCTCTGCCAGCAGCACCTAAACGATCACCACCACCACCAATACTACTGATAAATGACATGATTCCCAACCAATTCTATTCATCATCAACCATCACACTTACACGCAGTTAACGTCAGTCCATTTGTGACCTGGTATCAGCACCTACACCACAACACAGATTTCTTGCAAATATATACATGAGAACTGCACTGACAGTTGTCTGATAATTACAATTTTCACTACAATCAGACAAAAATAATGGACACTTTACATGATTACTTAGTGCACTTCTGCAATATCAAGCATATCTCATGTATAAATTTCCAAACATTAATCAGGGTAAAATTTTATTGTACCGAAAGCAAACAAAAATGAAACACACATCATATACTCCATCCTACCAATCACTATACAGCTGACCTCCTCATTCATAGGTATGTACATGGTGGTTTCACTTACTTGCAAAATTCTCTAGTACTGCAGTGTAGGTGCCATACTCATTCGCAATTGCTCCTGCTCACGGACATGGAGTGATACGCAAGCAGTTCTATTAGCCCACCTGTACTGTATGATATGGAATGTACTTATCACTTACTTTTCACAATTTCTGGAACTAATGTTGCCCTCAAATCATAACTATGTCTGAAAAGTGTGAGGCACATGCTGTAAAGAGCTTATGGATGAAAGAAGAGAAAAATGATGTCTCTGTTACAGTAAGTGGAAGTGTGGGATGAGTTTGAAAAGGAAATGAGTGCTGTGGAAGTTGGGTGCCATTCCAATGCAAATTAATCAACTATTCATTTCATGAAGAAAAAGAAGACGAGATCAGGGGAAGTCTTATGGCCAGTGTTCCTTCCTCAGAAACATGGAAAGAGCCTAGTGTGTATGGATAAAAGGTGACATACAGAAATGCCTGTCAGTCGGTGATGCTGCAAAGAATCTAGCATTCAATGTCCTTCTTGTCCTTGATAATGACCCAGGGCATCCCAATGGACTTTGTGTTGCCTGTCTGAATAGGAAAATTGAGTATTTGTCCAAGTACAAGATGGAGGTTGTCAAGGTGCCATACAAGGAGTTGAGATGAGGGCAAGGCAACTGAATATCACCTTTCTTCGCAAACGGTTCTGTCTCCCCTACGCTTTGCACTCTGAATTGTTCAATCAACCAGACACCTTTCAGTCAAGAAAACAGAGACCATTCCAATAATCACCAACACTAATGTGTTCGTCTTTACTAATCAATAATGTATGTATTATGTCTCATATTTCTCTAGTTCCCTAAACAGCATTATCCCCATGAGATCTTAATTTTGTGCACTGCAGTTTCACTGCTTGCTGGGATTTTCAAAATATTACCCCCACAAATGGTGATGGTTTGATGTAATTACATAAAAGGAATTATTATTTTTCTGTCATCTTGTCAGAACTACTCAGCTGGTTCTAATTGCATTTATATTGTTTTCAAAAATCTCTCAAAAGTCATTCCCATCTGCCTACATGACCTTGTATCAACACCTAAACCAATGAACAACTTATTTGAAATTTGCAATGGATGACCTTCACTAGTCGGGAAATCCCAGTTTTCTTCTGGCACAATCCATAATAAAGCCCCGCTTTCTTAAGACCATACATGAATTTAATGCACATCATAAATCATGAACAGAATTTTATAAACAAACATTCGTAAACTTAATAAACTACAGACAGTGCCACTACGAATTCCGTGTACATTAAGAAATACACCCTTTCCAAATCTGGTTCATTAAGATATAAAATTCGTACACACATCTATGTGTTAGTCCCCTCTCAATAACACAGAAACCAACAAAGACAAATACAATTAAATGACTCACTACAAGCAAACCCAACTTTTGTAATTTTCCAGTACCTGTCTTCAATAATACTAACATGGCAGCCACACAATCTCTCTCATGTGACAGTGATACTCATGCCACTTCCATGTACGAAATTTTGTGTTTTCTACTGTATGTTAACATAATATGCACCATTTCTCCCACCTTCTTTCTTAGCCTTTCAATGCCAGCCTGAGTGCAATGTATGGATATTTAATTCTTCACACTGCTGGCCTTGGTGCACTGTGCAATCATGAATACCGTTAAGGAAATGGTAAATTTAAAACCACTGTATCCTGGGCAATAGCTGGGAATTTAAACCCCACTGTCACTGAAGGGTTACAAACAAAAGCATAGGATAACATGATCACCATGTTGTGTGTCTGCCATATCAATGTTAGAGTTGTGAAATGATACAGAGTAAAAAATCCGGAAAAAACACGCAATCCTCTTGACATAACATTTTTGTAGCATGTAAAACAATATATCCGCTGCAAAAAAATTTCTTTAGCTAAAGATTTGATAACAATAACTAATAAAGCTATGTGAAATTTGGTATGAAGAGAGCTCATAACACTGTATACCTACATATCATGTACTGGATACTGTTTATAAAGTCAGCAGTTAGAAACCTGTTGATAATGTGCAACAATGAAATTATATCTCACAGACTTCATGTGTATGAAATCTGTACTTAGTCAGTTGTTCACAGAAAAACGACGACGATAACACTGATACATAGGACTAAAAATCTATGCAACCAGACAGTACACTGTTTGAGTTACACTCAGAACTTCTTGTTCATACAACCAACATGGACAGGAAATTCTACACCTTTTCAGTATAATCAGAGTTGGGTTACCAACATCTGTTTACAAGGCTGTCAGTAGTATGCAAAATCTACTACATCTAACCGTGGGTGTCAAATTCTCATGAGAAGCTACACCACTACAGGCCTGGACAGGCCCTTACGGCTCTAGGAGGTTGAGGCTCCCAGAATTTCTGGACAGTTGGCACATGAAGGTGGTATGGCTGTCAGCCCTATGCACTGGCCGCCTTTTCCGGGCCCCCCCCCCCCCCCCCAGAGATATCCCTGGCACTCATTTCTGTTAGAAGCAGAATTGACCCCAGGGCCGTAGTGCAGCCAGAAGGATTAAGTCAATGAAACACCTCACCCACTCTAATGAGAAGCCAGCCCTAAAATTAACAGTGTGGTAGATCTACAACAGCACATACACATGATAGAGTAAGCCCATATTTCTGTTTCATTTCAGGCAGTTTGAAATGAGAGAACATGTGCTGGCATTCAGCCCAGAATCTTCCATCTTCCAGCTTGCTATCCAAAAACATAAAGATTAAAATATACAAAACTACCGTTTTGCATGTTGTTTCATACAGGTGTGCAACCTGGTCTCTCACACTGAGGGAGGAACTTAGGCTGTTGGTGTTTGCGAACAGGATGCTGAAGAAATATTTGGGCCTAAGATGGAGGAAGAAAGAGAAGCTGGAGAAACCTGAGTAATGAACAGCTTTATGATCTGTACTCCTCGCCAAACACTGGCTGGGTGAACAGATCAAGAAGAATTAGATCATCAGGACATGTAGCATGCACGGGGGAGAGATGTGCATTATGAGGTTTTGGTGGGGAAACCTGACAGAAGAGGCCACTTTTAAGACCTAGGGACAGATGGGAGGACAATATTAAAATAGATCTTCAAGAAACATGGTCGAAGGAGGGCATGTCGACTGGATTAATGCGGCTCAGGATAGGGCAAGTGGTGGGTTCTTGTGAACACAGTGATAAACCTCTGGGTTCCATAAAATGTAGGAAACTGCTTAACTAGCTGAGGAACTATTAGCTTCTCAAATAAGGTCTCTGCTCCATGGAGTTAGTGTCTAATTTTAGGGCAGGGGGCAACTGTTACACAGTGTGTTACGACAATTATTACACACAACATGAAATAAAAACATGGCAGGTACACAAAAATTAGATGCAGTTTTCTGATTTATGGCAGGAACTAGTAATCTGCTGAAACTAGGCACATGAAATTTTGTATGGTCACAGTTGATAGACAAACCTACAAATTCTGCATGAAACATCTTTTATTTAGGAAACATGTACTAGCACTAACTTCTGAACCATCTGTCTTTCCATTTCCTAACATCAAAGTGTACAAAACTTACAGTTTTACCTGTTGTTAACACACTATCCCTTACCCTAAGAGAAGTTAAACAGGATCAATATTCTTGATGGCAAAGTGCTATAGGCAATATCTGGACCAAAATACAGGTAGTAACAAGATGATAGAGATAATTATATAATCAGGAGCTACATATCTGCAATGTCTACCAAACAGTGTTAACAGAGATCACAACAAGCAAGATCTAACTGTAAGGGATAAAATCAACCAGGACACAAACGGGCCCACAAAAAGCGTGAAATTCCTTCATCAGGTACGCAAAAATCAGCTTCTAAACACTCTGCTTCACGAATTTAATTACCAAAAAAGATTGTAATGGCATGGAACTTTTGACATTATAATGAAAATTATGCACAGCATTTGATAATTACATTGGATAATTAAAACGATTAATTATAATGCCTGACAGCCCCACTACACAAATTGACACAAATTATGGAAAGGGGTTGGTTATTTCCACCTCCAACTTGGTCTTACAAGTGTTCTCTCTCCAAGAGGATTTGCCACCAAGATTTCATATTCTCTTTTCTTCCAAACAAGTACCACATGTACTATGTTACAGCCTTGATTTCACTACAATATGTGACCTACACAGATCACAAGACTAATAATAATTTTTGAGATTTTATTATAACACCCTACGCTTTGAGCTCTGATACAAATAACATCCTTTATTTGTGAACACCTGTTCCAAGTTTCCCAACAGTTTAAAAGCACACAAACACACATTCATGTACAGCGAACGTGACATCCCCTGTCACTCACTCACTCACTCACTCACTCACTTACTCAATGCAGCAGAGTACTTCTTTGCAAGCTGATATTCCCTGAACTAGTGAAGACATTGCCTGCTTTTTATGATATCCAGAGCTGCATTACCTCTTTTGCCACTTGACATTATTCTGGTCCAGCTGAATCCAGTTCATCCCCTCACAGCCTATTCTGTTTAACATTCACCTTAATATTACCCTTCCACCTAAACCTAGGTCTCCCAAATGGTCTCTGGCCTTCATAACTGTGGATTAATCTCTTTGTAAAGATCCATAGCAATATTACCCCTAACTTCTACATGTCTCCCAAAAGGTCTCTTCCCTTCAGGATGTCCAACAAAAATTTTGTATGCATTTCTGATCTCTCTCACATGCTATACGGCCTGCCCATCACAGCCTCCTTAACACTTTGGCACCAAAATTAAAATGGCCAAAGTGATCTGCATAAGACCGGAATTTAAATGGGGATGCATGAGAGCAGATATATTTACATACATTGAAGCATTCTGAGCATAGCACTGCATGTTACATGCATGTAATGTTCAGTGCCAAAGGATCAATCTGCTCATCAAAATAATGTCTGATGACAAGTGCAAATTGTGATGCAGCCCACTATGCAAGTCTCTGCACACCTTGTTTTCAAACACCTTAATCCAATGCCCTTCCCTTAGTACAAGATGAGTTGTTTCCACTCACACACCACATGCAGAATTAGAGTTTTATATATATTTAACTTTATAATTTTTGATAGAGATTGGAGAACAGGTGGCTAAGCACTGTTTCAAAATTAACAAACAGTAAACAAATACAAATGGCTTTAAAACTGCTACAGGAATGTCACAAGGGAATCCACACTTGTGGTAACTATGATAAATAATAATTTCATGTAAACAATATATGTGTTAACTGTGCTGTGTACGTACTGCATACAATTGTGTACAAAACTGAAAGTCATCTAATTTTATGTCAGAAAACTGAAAATCAAAACAGACTACACTCAACCAACCTTAACCCAAATAACCAACTCCTTCAGAAGCTAATACTTTATCGCCTAGTTACGATATTCCCTGCACTTTATGGAACCTGAAGGTTCAGTACCAATTTCAACAGCTAGCCTCTGGTGAAATGCAGTCAACACCGTCCCGTCACAATTCCATCAAGTCCATTTTAATAGTATCTCCACACCTATGTGTAGGTTTTTTAAGTGGTCCCTTTGCTTCAAGTTTCCCCACCAAAACCCTGAATACATTTCTCTTCTATTCCGTGTGGGTCACGCTCTACATCTTACCTCCCTTGATTTGATCATCCTAACAAAATACAGCAAAAAGTACAAATCATAGAACTCCTCATTATGCATTTTTTTCAAGCTTCCCATTACTTCCTCTCTCTTAGATACATGCATCTTCCTCAGCCCTCAGTCCTCAGACTCCCTCAGCCTATGTTCTTCCCATAATGTGAGACAGCACGCTGGAAAATTTGTGGACCCTTGGCTTTAATCCTACATTACTGTTATAAACAGTCTACAATGTATGTACCTGACTGACTAGAAGACACAACAATGGGTCAGCAGTGTCAGAACACAAAAGCAGCAACATTATTAGTTATCTCTTTTAAAATCAAATTAGAAGGGCATTTATGTAACCTGTGTGTGCATTTTTGTATACTACCCTCTCCTACTACAACAACAACATAATAAAATTGTCTGTACTTTCAACACGATCAAGGAACAACAAGTGCACACGTACATTGCAAACACAAAGTGTCCCTTCACACATGCCTCAGTATTTCAATTAAAATACAGGTATAGCAAATAATAAATTAACCGCAGTGTCTGTCATAGAGGTAAGATGTGAAAAATGTAAGAGCAGAAGCAATCGGTGGTTTTTAAAGAAAAATCCGATTATAAGCAAACTGCCACATTATACAATGTTAATGTCTCAGGACTTTTTGAAAATCTCTGAACACACATATGCTGAAGTGCTGGACATTCTTCCGACCTAAGGCCAAGGAGTTTCAAGACTGCTAGCGGAACTAACACGTGCCTAATATAAAACAAATGAAACTTGACTCATATTTCAACACATGATGTAAATGCTCTATTATTACACATGTTCTGCTGACACCACTGTAAAATATGTATACTTATACTGTGTGGTTTCCTTCAGTAAATTTAACAACCTTTCAACCTGGTCCCCCATGCAAGGCCAGTGACAAAT
Organism: Coptotermes formosanus; assembly: GCA_013340265.1. Classification (NCBI taxonomy): domain Eukaryota; kingdom Metazoa; phylum Arthropoda; class Insecta; order Blattodea; family Rhinotermitidae; genus Coptotermes; species Coptotermes formosanus. Next base: position 141,601 of record BLKM01010564.1, read on the forward strand.
TTTCAGGCAGAATATTCAAGAAAAGCAATTACTTAATCTGATCGCTCTTCAAAGGACACTCACCATTTTTATTCAGGTTATTTGTCTAACAATAAAACTGGTCCTAATTTGAAAATCTGCCTGAAGTTCAACAACAGACATTACATCCACCAACTGCTGTAATCAGTTCCACCTGTAATGCATTAGGCTACAGGTATGTCATTTCGGCATGCGATTTTAGGAGAAGAGCATCCAATACTACTGCCTGCCCAGCTCAATGTTTTGTGGGTAGCTTCTAGGTGACCATACTGTTTATGTGCATGGTTGTATTTAATATAATGACTCACTTCACAAAATGGCAAGGGGTTAACAACTGGAAGCGCAGTTTGCTATCACACAAAAATGTCAATGATTTAGAACATAAATATTTCAGCACACAAAAAATGTGCTGGATGACAGACTAAAACAATGACACAAAAACCACATTCATTTCACTGATCATCACTTGGTAGAGAACATATTTACTTTTGACACTCACTAACTTAAAATGTTAAACCATTCTTCCACAAACCATTCACTGATAAGCACCAATATGTAGTATCACAATGCACTGAATACAGGCATCAAATAAGCCTCACAGACCTACTAACAATTTAGGAGTGCAATTACTTCCAAATACTATTCAACATCTAAAAATGCGAATTTACTTTGTGCACTAACAATGTTATTGCAGGCACTCAAATCAGAATCAATCATAAAACACTATGTTCTTGCTACCGCCAAGAGAACATCTCCTACACCCTCAGAAAACATGTAAGCATAAAAAACTTGATCCTTCCACATTAAAACCGATTTCACAGCTTTCAAATCGTCATCAAGTATAACAGATACCATACCAGTAACTGAACTATGGCTATTATATATAACACTTATGTGACAGAGATACACAAAATTGGCAATTTAATCAAATTAAAAAGTGAAATAATCGACACTCTGAAAATATACTTTAAAATACATTATTCTTCTGGGTCAGTTACAGCACACACACATTCTTCAAACCTACGAACTGCAGCAAAACCGATGTTGTCAAACTGACATTAAAGTTGGAATTTTAAAAATGCCCGGAATTGCTAAACGAACAATTATAACTACCTTCTAGTCTTTATTAACACAAACATAAACAAAGAGTAATAACGCAAACCTTCCAACAGTCTCAAGTTAACGCCAATTCATTCCTTAACCTCCCCATGTTGTGGACTTAACTATACCCACGACTGGATTTCTATGCACTTTTATGTTGAATATATCACTTTTGCACGTATTTCAGAAACCGTTCACATTTATATATTTCAAAGGGAAACACAACAAGATCAGTAATAACATTAACACTTCTAACGGGTACAACTGCTTACTGCTTGCGAACAAGCGTTCAAGGGGAATCCGACCTCCATTTTGTGACATGGGGGAGTGGAAAATCCGCTTCTGCAGCATGCTCGGAAACTTCCGTCAAAACTACATACAACATTATTTTCACAACCAAAGTGATTACTAAACACACATAAAATTAACACCCAACAACCCTGGCACCATAGACACCTTTTCAAGTATCGCCAAAACCTAATTTCATGTCTAATTTATTCATCCTAGATTCGAAAACCGATCCCATGAAGATGGAAAATCTTTCCTTACCCCAATTTTAGACTACCATATACGGTGTTAAAAAGCACGATACCTACCTTGCGTCAGTCTAAATAAAAGTAAAATACATCCATTGCGTTGAATTCTTTCACAACTTATCACATCTTACCTACAAACGAAGAAAAAGCGGGCATAATTTGGACGAAGTCATAAACGCCATGGAACAATAACAAGAGCCGCCATTTGCAATGCTCCGAACTGACATGCGCAAATCAATCAGTGGAATTATGGGTATCCTTCCCGCCACACGACGGGTTGAAATAAGAAAATGGAAACGTTCTATTGGTGGGAGTCACGTCTGCCATTGCTCCATTGGATTGCAAAGATACCAACAAGAAACGTAGAAAACTATTTCCTCTAGGATTGTATAAGAGGGATTACACCAAAACAGACGTACCCAAAAATTCACAGACCTGTTTGCTAGTAGCATTTTGCAATTCTGCCGTTTCGGTCCCCATTACTGCATTAAAATTGCATACGCCCCGACTTTGAAACATCGCAGGCACATTAGCGTTTTTAAACTTATTACATTATACAGGTCATGACGAAGTGAGAACTTCTACTCAAATAATACGTGCAATAAGTTATTTCATGGAGACACACACACGCCTGCCAACCGTACAGGCTATATGTACGCTGCCTGTGATGACGTCATTTAACCCCACAAGGTCTTTTACACAAAGCAACAAAAAATAGGGGTTGGATTGCGTTCACATACGCTCCTTATGTTACAATTACATAATGATATTCACCACTACGCCAGTTAAGGCGCTCTTTATCGATAAATATGTACATATAACACCGATATTCGAAATAAGTAATATCTCCCAAGTTGGCCCTCGGTTTTTATTTGGTCTAGAACCTTACTTACAAATTTGTAATTATGAATCAACTCATGCATCTGTAAAACTAGAATACAGTCCATTAAATCACAAGGCAACATGCTTGTGTGAGTCTCAAAAAATTTAATGCAATTTTAAGAAAACATGACAAATCATAATTACACAAAATGACAATGTTCTTTTCAGCATCTAAACACTTCATACATATTTCAATTCACTTTTCCAGTGCACTACAACATACCTACAAAATATCTATTTACAACAGATTGTGATCCATTAGATCAACAACTCTTGAAAACACCAGTTTTTCTCATCCTTTCAAAATCCTTCTCTGCATCATAATTCCTGAAAAATGAAAATAGAACACATTATATTCAAATACAACACAGTGCACACACTTCTACTTGCTTACCACACAGCTATGTTAAAATCCCTGTGTACAGTGCAATATGTGTAATTTATATACCAAGCGCATTATTCGGTTCAAAAAATTGGTGCCCTGAAAAATATGTACAGGACTAACACTTTACTTACTTGTAGAATTCTGCATATCTAGCTTTCCGGGCATCCACCCAGAATATCTTGAATAAAATTGTAGCAGCAGCACTAAGGGCAAGTGCTGTAGGAAGATGGAACTTCACATTAGATGCTAGCAACCCTCTCAACTGTGGCTTGGGTATCTTTTGCACAGACTTTTCAGCCATCTAGAACGCATTATCGAAAATCCTTTCATTAAGAAACCAAAAACTTCATGTAACAACTTAACCATTTACAATTTTACAGTGTCAGGACTGCTATAAAGTTTCACACATAAAATAATTATTAGTTTTCGAATAAAATCTGCGAAGCTAGGCAATCAAGTCTACTGTGCTTAAACCACAGCCATCTTCAATCTGCTATGAAACACTACCTCGGCCTACAGCCAAATCAACAGAGACTAATGAACTTGGCCTTTGTTCGGATCGGTCAACTGAAACTGAACTTCGGTGTGGTATCTTCTCTGGATATGCAGTAATATTATGTATCTGTATACCTCATCTCCCAAATTGAATTAGCAGTATCTATTAAGGTAATTACTGTAACATTATTCTATCTACTGGGTCATCATGTACAAATTTTTTACCTATAACTGCGTGCTACACATACAACATATTAACGAACGCTTGGTACATAACTAAACATATCAACACACTAACCTTCGATTATCGAGCTCTAATTCTTGCACGAAGACGGCAAGATTTACACGACACAATCTACGGTTTCTCGGACGGCACAGACGATAGCAAATGGGAGGCACTACCCTATCAATCGCTGAGCTGTGACCAAACCGACAGATCGCATTCTGCACAACACGAGCTAACAATCCACGGTTACGAGATCAATTGTACCAATGAATCTGTGGAGACTGGTCCCAGAGAGACTATATTCCCTGACATGTATGACGTGATTCGTTGCCTTGTGATTATGCCCTCTGGAGGGAATTTGAATCCACATACTGAAACATGTTACAAAAAAAATCACTAGAAATGTTAAAAAAAAATTATTTTCGCATAGGATGTTATGGCATTGTAAACCTCTTTCTTACTTATTTTACACCTCTAACGTTAGTATCTAACAAAGAAATGAAATATATTGTCAGTGGACATACATAGGTAACCTGCTGCTTACCCAGCACACTCAGAAGTATTGTACCTACCTAAATACTAGACGTTGACGTTTTCTGAATTCATCATCTGAAAATCCGGGGGTCACCTTATAACTGTGAAACAGGGAAGGCAGTGGGCTGGGGTTGTATTATATTTGTGTAAAAATAGCAACCAAAATAATCCTACACTTAAAATTTGTTCACTAACAATTTAATGTAGTAAGAAGATATACACATAAATTCCACACATTTAGTTCACTATAAATATGTGAGAATAACATGCAGGTTATTTTCAACATATACATTAATAAATACATGTACACAGGTATACACGCATGGAATTACAAACAACATTTACTAGCTAACTGTAATTCTGTACTCATATGTTCATTTAACTTTAGCAAAGCATACACTGCATTCACCTTCTTTTCAGCATGGTTGTTTCTACAGATTATTACTTGGATAATTGTTCTTCCTTGTCCTATTCTTATTATACGAAAACACAGTATCACAAAAGGATTGAATATTTTTCAGCACGTGGTACTTTGCTGATCACTAGCCGACCATCATAACTAAGAGATGCAAATGTCCATGGGTCAGCTGATGACCATTCAACGCTGTAAACAGAATCTTCATGTTCGTTGTAGGTTGCCAACACACCATCCTCCAACCTAAAGCCAAAAATAATACATAAATAAATAAAAGTAGCACTATCCAGACTGACAGCAAAGCAACCAGTGATTCCAAAGACAATATTATTACTAACCACTGATGTATGGCCTGTCTAGCCATTACTGGGGCTATGAACTTGACCTCTACTGCAGCAATGGAAGTGCTTTTGAATCTGACTCCACTAGATCTGTTGATTATGGTGGAGGCAAGCATGGCACTCTACAGACTGCAAATTTATGAGCAATTGAATATTCCTAGAACAGTGTCAGGGTTGCTAACCATCTGCAAATGTGGGTGACACTTTATTAGACATATGGTCGGACTACACCATTCCAGCTTAGCGCCACACAAAAAACTTCAGGGTCATAATAGACCAGGAGTATTGGAAAGACAAAGACCCGCTGTTCCCTGAAGATGCCCTGATTTGGTTCACTGACAGATCCAGGGGTGACTCACGGACAGGGTCTGGTATCCATGGCATAAGACCAAATAGAAGCTTTAGCTTCCCCCTGGGTAAATTTGCCATGGTTTTTCAAACTGAAATATATGCCATTCTTCAATGTGCATGTGAAAATATAAGAAAGGCTTATGAACAAATGTGGATCCTTATATTTTCTGATAGCCAGGCTGCACATAAGACACTTAGTAGCCCAAAAGTGACTTCAAGACTGCTTGCAGAATGCTTGGATGCTGTCTCTCCACTGGCTAACTGGAACGAGGTAACCCTTGTCTGGGTGCCGTGGCACAGTCACATTCCTGGCAATTAAAAAGCCAACAAACTTGCTAGACAAGGATCAGCTATGCTGTTACTTGGCCCAGAGCTGGCTCTTGGAATATGCAGGTGTTCAGCAACAGAAGCAATTCAGAACTGGATGGAGTGCCAACATCACGCTGCCTGGAAAGATTTACCAGGCCACAGACAGGGTAAACTTTTTATCAGTAGTCCAAGTAAGAAAAGAGCTGAAGACCTGCTTAAATTGAGTACGAATCTGCTGAGAATGTTAGCTGCGTTCCTCATACAACATGCTCCTGTGAGGAGGCATCTGCATATTATGGGCCTGTTTGATGGAGATCCTACCCGCAGATTTTGCAGGATGGAGATTGAAACAGTCTACCACATTATTTGCTGCTGCGAGGCATTGGCTTGTCAGCACTATAATTTCTTTGGGAAGCTCCTTGCTTAACCAAAAGACCTAAGCATGGTTTCATTAACAGACCTGTGTCTCTTCATAACAGACACAGGACTAATGAACTTATGTTGAATGTAGTACTTAGGGCTGCACAATAAGCCTAAGGCTGCAGTGCGTCAGGAGCAATAGCCGCTCGGCCCTTTGGAGGAGGAGGAGGAGGAGAAGAAGAACCACTGATGTGAAGGGACCAAAATGTCAGAAATTTCAAAATATCTAACTTGAACTTAAACTGTAACCTTTCAGAACAGAAGCTATATATGTTAACATACAACAGATTCTCAGTTGTCCAAAGTGATGGATTCAAAAAAGTTCTGGTAACACAAAAAGTGGATAATCCAATCCTTTGGAATCACACTTATCTCAATGTTTCTTGCACACAAACAACAAATGATTAAATTTTACCTTACCAGAATTGTCCTTGCAAGATGAATATTTAGACTAAGAAATAAAAATGACAGTCTGTGACACTAAGCCAGCCACAGAAATGTTCCAATGTCTGCTTCAAATCATCAGTCTCATAACTCTTCCACTTACATTCCAATCCCAATAATTATAACAATATTGTACATCTATTAACTGTTGTATGATGCTAATGTATATACGATTACCATTTACTGACAATTTAGACAATATGCTGCTTATGTCTTTATGATACTATAGGTCCCTGATGATGGCTACAACAGATAGCCGAAACACGTAAAAGAAAGGGGGGGGGGGGGATTGCTATACAGGCCTAAAGCCCAGGGGGAGTAGAGGTATAGCTCTACCCTTCCATCAGCCTTATCGCTGGGTGGGGTGGCTACCTCCACACCCTAGCCACTTTACCCCCAGGAAAGACCCGGTACCCACTGTACAGGAGGCTCGTTGGGCGCCAGAGCTTATCTGGACGAGTGTGGAAAATCTTGCCCCTACCAGGATTCGATCCCTGGACCTTCCCGTCTGTAGTGAGTCACTACTCTGATAAATGCTATCGCGGACCCATATGAAGCATGCAGAAGTGCAAAAACTATACACTGTATAGTAGTTGAAAACAAAACTGTGTGTATATGACAACTACAAGGAATAGTGTAACATTAAATATACTTACTTCTCTTTGTGTGCATCAGGTATGGTGTCCCCTGTTTGAGGGTCATCATCCACCATACGAAAAATTGGTTCAGATGAAATTGAGGCAATGCTAGTTAAGATCACTTGTGAATCACTACTAGATGTCAATATTAACTGATCATGAAAATGGTTGTAACGAATCCTCCAGACCCTGAAAACCACATGGACACTATGTTACTTTCCTCAAAACACATCATGATTATAATAAAAAACTGAAATATTATTAAAAACCTGAAAAATTAATCAACATAAGAGAAAGCTTAAAAGAGCATGTAAATAAGCAAGAAATGAAGGTCATGGGTTAACTGTCTCATGTAAGATACTCGCTGACTTAAACAATTTTAAAAACATTTAAAGAAAAAAAAGTTAAAATGCATGCCAAATTTTTACTCTTGGGAATGAAAGTGCGGTGAGAAGCAGATGGTGAAAGAATACTGCTGGGTGATAACACAGGCAGTGAGGAAATCATGCTGCAGCTGCTCAGGGTCCAGTGTGTTCAGAGTTTGAGTTTCATCTGGACTCCCTTATATATACAGACAGCTGACACATGCATATTCAATACTGGACTGTACAAACTGTGACTTGTGATAACTGCTAATGAGTGAGGAACCTACCTCGTGATGCACAAAGTTTATCATAATAATCCTCCTGCAAATAAGTGAAAATGTGATACACAAACCCACGAACAAGTAGCATGTGCTGTAATATATACACATGTTTGCATGAAGAAATCTCAGTACAGCCAACCTCTTGGGCTTAAATTTAAGCCTGAAATCTATCAAAAACAACCATTATACTGGAACATTTGATGCATTCTGTGTCATGCCACTCAGAGGACTGCGAAGTTCTAATGCTACTTCATCACTGTAACCTCTAATAAACTACTTCTCTTATTGGTAAATGATTACATTATGTCTCCTATTAACTTTATGCATTGTTGTTACTACTCCACAGGCATCCTGACAATCAAGCTCTGAGTGGCAAATCCTCTGGTGAGTTATGGGACAACTGAAAATTACATTTTTAAATTCCCTCACCTTAAAAACAGAAATGAATAATATTTGCTCTAACTCACCAGTGAGAATGATCAGCTCTGGCAACAGCAGGTTCTGATGGATTACGCACATCCCAAAAACGGCTGTAGCCATCATCTCCACATGTTGCCATGTAGTATTGTTTATTTGGGTTGAAGTCCAAGTCCCTGTACAGTAAGTCACATACTACAATTGGTCCCTAAATATTAACACTCCACTACTAAAACGCTCCATACCATGACCACACTAAATATATGTTTTAAAAGTGATCACTGTAGCTATGTCATTCCTTGTAGGGCGGAAGAACATACAGAACATACACAGTACTGACATACGCAGGCCTACCCAAAAGTTCCCAAAATTCTTCTGCCATAGCTTAACAACTTACCGAAATTTCTATTTGCCCCCATCCCCTTCAAAGTACTCCCCCTCTGCATTAATACAGCCATCCCAGTGGGATTTCCATGATCAGAAGCACTGCTGGAAGTCATTTTGCGTCAGCGTTTACATCACATCCTGGGATTCCGTCTGAATCTTTTCAATGCTGTCAAAAAGTCACCCCTTGAGCTTCAATTTCACCTTCGGGAAGGGGAAAAATCACAGGGGGTGCGAGGTCCAGTGAGAAGGGAGGGTGGGGGATGACTGTCGTATTCGCAGAAACCAAAAACTGCCACACAACAAGCGATGTGTGAGCTGGAACATTGTCATGACGCACGGCTCAGGAGTTGTTGCACCACTTGTCTGGACGTTTGCACCAGATGTTTTCCCTCAATCATCTGAGAACATTGCAATAGAATTTTCCATTCACTGTCTTCCCTGAATCGCACATCTTCAGTCTTTCCGGATAGCCTCTCACACTTTGGCCACATTTTTGGTCATGGTTCCAGTCAAAGGTCGCCCTGAGCGCTCATCATCATCGACTGACATCTGTCCGTTCTTGAAACACTGAAACCATTCGCAGGTTTGCGTTTGGCCTAGGGCATCATCACCAAATGCTTAAAGAAGCATTTGGTGTGTTTCCGCTGCTGTCTTGACGAGTTTGAAGCAGAATTTTATGAAAAAAACCCATTGCTCCTTCACATCATTCATTTTAGCAGGCTGGTACGATCACAAAACAGCACCAACATGATGTTAAAAAATGCACAAAAAGAACGCACACACATGTCCACACAGCACAACAATGCTTGGCAGACTGGTTCACAGAGGGTACAACTCGCGATACCTAGCGGCGCCCAACTGTACTATAAGTGGTTTTCTCATAGCATTCAAATTCTGGGGATTTTTGGGTTGCACCACGTATTTGCTGTAGCTTTAATGTGGCTTAAAATGTAAAGTGTCAGTGTGCCTAACCACCACGCCATGATGGTGTACAAAAGGCATACAAGAAGAGACTCACCACACATCCAAATTTGGGCACTTAATAGCATATGATCCAGCCATCCATACCTCGAGACAAGAGGCCTGTGTGCCTGAGAGGTTACAACAATCTTTAAAGTTTAATTTCAGCATATGAAGAAACAATTGTCTGTATTGTGTTTGGATTTGAATTTTAAAATCGTGGCAGCAAGAAGGCTAATTGATATTTAACTTATTCACAATACTGTAGCAATCATAAAATGAAGTACTTCAGAACATCACACATAATGACTTATGAGAGAAAGAATCGGGAACAGACAATGCCAAAGTTCCTATCCCTGAAATTACATGAGCATGACATAATTTCTTTATTATTAAATATCTCTTTATTGCACAAATGTTATAAGTTTGATGGTGTTCAGTACTTCTTCTTTAAAACAAATGTTTACCAAACAGGTAATTTTTAAAAATTGTCATATATTTAGATCTGTATAATCGTCTCCATCACATGAGAATGAACAACAAAGGTAATAGAAGGTATAAACTTGTCATCACCTAACCAACTGGCAGTGAGCATTTTCAACTGTCCAAGCTGATCGAACTGGAGGTACCCGGAGGTCCCAACTTCTAACATGTCCATCATTAGCTGTTACAAATTGAGAACAGCCATGGTGAGGATTCCATTTGCCAGTTGTAAAGCGGGGCTGACCCTTTCCTTCAAGAACTCCTGATTGTGTTACCTGCAACAGAACAAGTCTAATAAAAGTACAAACTAAAAATCCTCTCTGATGAACTGAAAAATATACTTCATTAACACATTATATGAGATGTAATACTTCTAAAACAAACTGATGGTAACTGGAAAAAAAGTGAAGAGAATGTGTAGACCTAGGAGACATCGAATATTGATGTGCTGGAGAAAATCACACATAGCAGTTAGAATAGTGAAATCTGGACTGCAAAGTGCTGGGTGAGTGGGGACAGACCAGGAACGCATTCAAAGTTGTGGTAATGAAATTCCATGCACGAGAAGTACTTAGAAGGCAAAGGAGATGGGAGGTCAAAATTACAATGTACCTTAGGGAAAGAGGCTGTGAGGACTGATGATAGAAAAAACTTGTTTAGGACTACAGTAAAATTTGTTTAAGATGTCCCCAGTTAAGAAAATTTCCCGCCTAAGAAGTCAGGATAAAAAACACCAAAATTCTCACATTTGATTAACATGACACACTGCACTTTTAATACATCCTGGTGTAAGAAAATTTCCCACCTAAGAAGTAACAAATTTGACGACGAAACAATTTTTTTAACCACTTAATACATTTTCTGTTTCAAAATCTTAAAGAATTTCCTCGAGATTCCATTTGTTCTGTTTCCAAAACACAGCATTCAAATGGCGTGGTCAGTTGATATAGGTTAAGCTCAAGGTCATTTCTGCCATGTTTCACACAGCAGAATGACGCAACATCACGGCCATCGTGGGGGTGTCGTATTTCTTCCGTAATGCAGAGACTTCAGTCAATCAGTCAGTCCCCACTACTTGATCTCTCACGACAACCGAAAAACTGTATCGGGCAGCTGGAAGCTGATCCTAGCTGTTCCGTGACCTGACTAAGCCTGTGTTTGGCAATGGCTGGCATGTGGCAGCTCACTTGCCGCTTGAGCTACCCAGGACTTGGAGGAAACAAAGGTGTCCATTGTGACAACTTCTTTAAACGTAATTCGGCGGTAACATAAATGTCATTGTGTAGCATGATTGTGAAATGTATGTGGTGACCGTGTGCACGTAACTTACATCAGCAATTCCAGAAAATAAATAAAGACACTGCACAGTTAGTGAAAGTGACTGGAACTATTGACCACCCCTTATGGTCTACCTAAAAGCAAGCATATGGAATCTGAAGATGTATACTTCTATTGTTTTTGAAAAGAGAGAAACAACCCATGCTCAAAAAATATTTCAAGGAAAAGTAAACATTTGGAACGAAATGTAAACTTGTGAATGAAAGTCAGTAACAGTACAGGTATAGGTGTAAATAAAACTGTGAATGAAAGGTTACAGACAAAATGGTTAAATGGTCAGATAGAGTGAGAATGTGTTAAGACAGCTGCAAATTGTACAAATACAGCACACATATGTAATACGTTCACAAAAATTTAAAAAAGTACAACTTTTCGTTCCTACCCTTTTAAGAAATTTCCCCCTTAAGAAGTCATATTTTCTTGGAATTTCCACAAACGTCTTAACAGGGTTTTACCACACTAATTAACTACATGCCATGGAGTCCTTCTTTAGATCCTAATATTTCCTCACGCAGTCAAGAGATTTCCTGCATTTTATGGAGTACTAAGCTTCACTACCATGCTCACAACAGCCTGCCACTTGTCCCCATGCAGTGCCACATGAATCCACCTACCCTATTTCATTAAGATCCATTTTATTATGGTTCTCTCACCTATACCTAGGCATTCCAAGAGTGGTTCAGGTCCACTTCCAATACCATTCTTTGGTGCTACTGGTACTAACCCTTCTAGCTGTGCTATTAGTATGAGGGAAAAGTTTGTAACCCTTTTTGGGTACAGTTCAAACGCAAATTTTAAGTTTAAAGAAATGCGTCTACTTTCATTGCCTGTTTGCATATCCACACATAAAACTGTTACCTTTGCAATGTCTCCATAGTTCAGGTCCCATATCACAAATTTATTATCCACAACAGATGCACCTTTTGCCCCATCAGTTGGATGAAAACATGTCACTTTCACATCTTTACCATGAGGCTCAGTGTCTAATTGGCAGACTAGTTCCAGAGCTGGCAGGTCACCCACACCTCCACGTTCAGCCACTTCATCTAGCACTCCACCTACTTGTGATGGAAGCCGCCATATTGCTGAGCGCATGTAGCATGAATTGTCAGCTAAGGCAGAAATGAGATGAGGTACGCTATAGAGTGAGAACATGGTGTCTTTAACTTCTAAAATTTCAACCCTGTCAATCACTCTCCAAAATTCTTAACATATAATTACTGTCATAACAATTAGTCAATTGCTCCCTCTCATGGTACTACTTGCATACTGAGGACTTGCCAACACTGCATTGTAATCCAGCCTATGGTACTATGAATCTTCACTAGCATTTATGTCTCACTCAGTGAAAATTTCCCCACCAAATCCACATCTGACAGGGCATTCCTAAACACAATGAACTAAACAAGAATGAAATCAACAGTAACAAATACACACCAATTTATTACAACACAACTATCATAGAAAAGAAAGACAATACACTGTGTAGGCCTATCACAAGAGAAGGAACACCATGACACAAAGAGGCAAACAAAAGAAGGGTGGATATTTTAGATTCAGTCACAGTCTCACCCTCTGTCACATAACCTTCCAGATATCCTGCTTGACCTTCACTATACCACTACAAAGTAATTTTATCAAAATAATACCTGTGAGTGTATTGTAACAAGTTGCAACAATACTGGCATCACTAGGTGAAGCAGCAAGAGTCCACACCTCCCCTGCACCATGTTGGAACACTTGTGCTGTTAGTCCACCTGTCTCCTCATTCAGTTCCACAACATGAACTTGATTGTGACTTAGTTTCAGTGACTGTGTGCCAACCATAAATCGAACAGCATCTGGTTCAGCCAACTGTGAAGCTAATGCCCTTGCCTAAACAGTTCCATTAATACAAGCATTGCTAGATTATTAAGTGACACTTTCTCAACAGCACTGGTTATATAGTATTGACAAACTGTAAGATTATTATGAAGGAAATAACAGATCCATTGCAAACATCTTTAACTTTCTGTGGCAAAAGGAAAGAAGGCATGGAGAACTCCAGAAAAGGTACACAGACAAATAACACCATGAGACTCATGCAACTGATCTGAAGACCTGATACATCTTAATGCAAAGTGACATATGACATGAATAAACATGACTGGAATGACAATCATAAAAGCACATGCTTAAATTTGGAAGGCTTTTGTTGAAGTAATAGTGACTGCCATTTGAATTATGTTGACTTAATAAAACCATGCAATTAGTTTAAAGCTTAATTAAGTGAAAGTATTTACAAACTGTCTGTTTCAGTGTAACAATTACATCCTTAACATGTAAATTATTTCACTGTTACTACTAATCAGTTGCAAATTCTACATAGTTGAAGTATTGAAAAACACCGAAAATACATTTAAACACACATTCCTCGAATAATAGCATGAAGAAATATTTCCCAGTGTCATTTTAACACACATTTACTTCCATGTAGTCGCATTACCGGACTCATCACACAGTACTTCATAAAATACAGTAAAATAAAACAACTTTCTTGGTAGACATGAAGGGCATAGATCTGAATTTTAGGATATCCTTTCGGCCTAATAATACCGACTGTTATATACAAGACAGAATTCTCCGCAATTCTATTCACTTCGGCGAAAATAATATTTATTGAAATCTGCTGACCTGGAATTCTAACCCATAAATGACCGGTGTATCATCTTCCATTTTCACTCGGCAATCATCTTGTGACACGAGCAGACTGAATAGGCCAAATCGTGTCTTCCACTGCTGCCATTGAAGTTTCCTTTTGCAAACTTTTAACTTATTTGCTGGAATATCAGCCTTCTAAGTTAGACAAAAATTTAAATACACACAACTACCTACACTTGCATTGTCTACGAGTCTTAAAGCACTCATCAAATGTTATTTTCGTTAATCTATCAAGTGAGAATACAACCCATATGCACGTAATCCCTACGGTTTTCTAAGTTTCTCAACATTTCAGTCATCTGCATGATTCACTTCGGTGGTTCTCACTACCTGACACCTCTCTGCCATCGCGATAAAGTTCTGCTAGTATAGTAATTACGCCATAGGCCAGGGTTGCGTGACCTCCGCCACCGTTTGCAACATCTATGTAACACACAGACGTGATAGTGGCCATCGTCTGGTACTCATATGATTCCAGCGACTGTCATGCTCCTACTCACCGATTAATACTCCTACCCACCCGAGTATGGATCGTGCGTGTGCTACGGGCGTCGAATATTGTGGTGTGCGTCCGTGGAAAGTTTATTCGTCCGGCAAGTTGGCTGCGTGTGGCAGAGAAGCGCAGATCGTCGCAGAGAAGTAGGGGTGGTGGTGTGTGAAGGATATGAGCTTGGCGTTCTGTAATGGCTGAAGAACTGTGTAGCTGTAATAAAGACATGAAGCAGGTGGAGTGTATGATCATAGTTGAAATCGATTTCTTGAAGAGCTTACAAGCTATGTAACCGAAACTAAAAATGTAAAGAGAACGTGAAAATTATCTCCCTGATAACCATCATAAATTCAGTAAAGGAGCATCCAGTAGTATGTAGAAATGCAAGGTATGGCTGTTGAGTAACGAACCTGCGTTCAGTCCTAGGCAATGGCTGTTGATCAACGTAAATAGGGGCCTTCCCCAAGTCGCGTGCCAAGTAACTATGTTGGCGTAGTGTAGGGCAGTAGTTTACTTTCAAACTTAGTAAGTTTCCACAATAATGCTTGACAAAAAGATTGAGCAACGAATAAACATCAAATTTCTTGTGAAATTAAAGAAAACTGCTACCGAAACCGTATATTTGTTACGCGAGGCTTACGGAGAGGATGCCCTATCAAAATCTCGTGTGTTTGAATGGCACAAGAGGTTTTCAGAAGGAAGAGAGAACGTAGAAGACGACGAACGATCAGGCCGTCCGGTAACGATGAAAACTGATGAAAATGTGGAAAGGGTGAGGACTCTGTTGAGAACAGATCGTCGTTTAGGCCTCAGAAAGATTGCAGAGAAGCTGCATATGAGCAAAGAAACGGTGAGACAGATTTTAACATCAGACTTGTACATGCAGAAAGTGTGTGCGAGTGTGACTGACAAGTAATTAGCTTCATCACACCAACTGAATGGAATACTACAGAAGTCAAAAAACAAATTTTAAAACATGGCCTGCAAAAATCGCTTGGACACCAGGCTGGACAATGTGAACACTGAAACAGGCTAGCCTACTGTCATAACTTCAGTAGAATAGAAAGGAGGATAATTTATATACATTCTATAATCCCTTCTAGCGAGGTTCCATGAATTTTCCAAAAATCTAGGAACCACCACAAAATTCTGGGTGCCAGGCAGGTAACATGAAGCAAGTTCCATACTGAGGACCCACAAATATAAGGTGCCAGCATGCAGAATTTAGTCACCCAGTCGACCTGACACCTGGAATTTGTGCATGTTTGCCATATAGTACAAGGATGTAAAGCATGGTGTGAATGTAATGTGCTAGAATACAAATATGGAATGCATGCTGTGTACATTTGTTTATAGTAAGGTTAGAAATTCATATACGGGCCAAAACTACCTTTGTAATAATTTGTGAGTTTAGCATTTGATGCGTGGAGGAGGTATGTCTTGTATTTATACTTTGTATATCTAAATTTCTTTGAAATATTTATCTTGTTTCCAATGAATGACAGTAATAAGAATATCTATTCCCTGGCAAGGAGAAGTATGTAAAGTTTCTTAGATTATTCCATACAAGAAACCTCTCATACACCTGGCATTCATTTAATAAATTTATTTTGGATGGTGAATATGCTTTCTTTATCTGATGGATTTCCCCAAGAGACAACTCCGTAAGATATAATGAAACGGAAATATGCAAGTCTGTGTCTGTTGTGATAAGTGGCATAATAGTCCTCGTGGTGAAACGTGCTGAACTAAGTCTGGCAATAATACAGTCACTATATTTTATGCAGTTATCAGTTTGCAGTCCTAGGAATTTGGTTGTAATTCTTGGGGTCTTTACTTTTCTTGGATGTTACACAGTGCAGGTTGGTGGCTGGTGACTGACATACCAGTCCCAAAACTGCTAACCAACTACCAACCTGCACTGTGTAATATCCCAGAAGAGCAAAGACCTGGACTACACCACAACAGAGGCAGGTGACCTTGCTGTAACTACTTACTCATTGGTTTTATTACTATAAGCTGTATTTAAATTATAACATACTCTGATCTTCGCAAATTTCATGTAGTTTGTTTTGTGAACCTTTGATGGAAGTTACTTTGGACTGCAAATTGAGGGTTCGGGGTAGATCGTAAATGTATATGAGAAGAAAGCAGCAGGCCAAGTATGCAACTTTGAGGAACTCCCATGTTCGACAGTGTACCAGTATGAGTGGCTTTTACAGTTCGAATTCAGATATCTAACATACTTTTTTTTCTTCCATTAAGTTATGATTCAAACCATTGTTGGGCTTTGCCATGTATTCCATAGAATTTAATTTTGGTAGCAAGTAGTCGTAATGCACACAGTGCAAAGCTTCGGCAAGGTCATAAAACACAACCCAGAAACATTGGTCTTATCATTGATATATTCATTCATATAAATTCATACTGTGGATGTTGTTGTAGTTTAAGAATTTGATTAGGCTTTTTTACGTAACCTTCTCAAAGAATTTAGAAAATAATACCAGTAATGAAATTGGCCAGTAGCAGAGTGAGATTTTACCTGGAGACATGACTCATAGTTTAATATCTCTTCGCATGGGGCATCAAATGTTATTCATGGCACTTTCATTATTTCATATTGATTGACATGATTATGACTGGTCTGAAAAATTACTTGATACCATATTTTGTTCGTGCAGAATTGAACTTGCCACAGGGTTCATGCTCATCTTAATTAAATGAGTCACAAGTACTCCAGAGTGGTCATTGCTCACCTGAGCACAGGAGTTTTATCAACTAGAAATCTTGCATTCATTTTGACATCTCATCACAGCTGTGGTGCTCAGATCAACAATAAAAGATAATGTTTGTATTAAGGAAATCTGGTTTCAGTTGGTGATTTCAGGCTTCTGCGGTGATGTTGATGAGAACTGTGCTGTTCCAGGGGTATTATGCAGCATCGAATGGTAATCCTTTACCAACATTTCGGAACAGCATATCAGTCCCATCTTCAAGGGGCCAGCTTTCTTTTCTTCTTGGATTTCTTGACCCTTGAAGATGGGACTGATACAGTGTCCTGAAACGTTGGTAAAGGATTACCATTCGATGGTGTGTGATACCCCAGAAGAGCACAGTTCTCAGGTTTCAGTTGACACAGCTTTTGTTACTGTATTACAAACATACAAAAATGGATGACATTTTGGCTTACTTAACAAATTCATCTTAAGGTCTGGTGCACAAGAACATACACAGAGAATTCAGATCATACATAATGTGCATGAATGAACTCAGACCTCATTACTGCTACAGAATTTGTCGGTACTCTGTACTTACAAATTGTACTGTAGTCAGTATGTGAACATTAAACCTGGTGCATGTGTTTTATGATCTCTTATTTCACTATGAACCATGCTACACTCAGTAATAGTCAGGTAATTCAGAAGGCAGACGTCTTCTGTTAGAAACTTTGTAACCTCGCTAGTTACGCAAGCTATAAAAACAGAGTTTTCAAATTATCTACTCTGTACACTGAAACCTGCAGTGAATTCTCCAGTTTGGCTTGTGATGTGCTGCAAGACAACCAAAACTTTAAAAATACAGGACAAAAATATTTCGTTCAGTAAAATCCCTAATGTTTTGCATCAATGAGCTATATGCAATCTGTAGCTCCTTAAGCTATAGTATGTTTTTGAGCTTTGTATTTGCCAAGCCAGGTTAGTGGGTACATGAATTGCTTGGTAATAGGCCCTGAACTGTTCTTGTGCACAGTGTTGTGAGAGGGAAAGAAAGAATGTGACTGGCAGTGTTTGCATGTTTGGTGGTTGTTTCTGTGTGGCCTGCCTTCTGGACCAGGTTCCACATTAGAATACAATGACATGACATCTTTTTAACATATGTCCAGGCATAGCAGCTTCATTGCGTAGACAGCCTGCATCCACTGGGACATTCAGTGACAGCTGCAATGCTCAGGGCAGTGATAAAAAGACACTTAGTATTACTCCTACTATTATCCCGACTTAAGGGTTCAGTTGTGGGCACAGGACATGAATAAATAATCTCTGCAAATTGGCACATGATGCACTGCTGTACCAAATTTCACACTTCTGTAATTGTAAAACGTGTAGATGCCAGTTAAGAAAGATAAACTGGCCAGAGCTTGATCCCCCAGCAGGGGTGTGAATTATGTGTATACTTGTATATTGTCCAAAGCAGTGGAGCTTAAATGTCTACAATCAATTTACATCATCGTTGTCATCATCATAATAATAATCTAGCAGTCATGGGGTTGGGTCATTGATTTATCAAGTAGTCTGTTCATATACCTGCTTTAGTTTCTTATAATCTGTGTGGATTGTAAATTTTTAGTAGTACATAAATCTGTTTCCTTGTATTGTTAACATATTGAATTTTTTTTCTCAGATTTTTTCTTACATGAGTTCTATTTTTAGATCTTCTGCTATGTTGTTTCCTTTATAGTCAATCCAAGCATATTTTGCTGTTAATCTCATAAATCTTATTTCAAAGGCAGCTGTCTTTCTTATTTTATCTTTTGCTTTCATTGTCTAGGGTTTAATCACACATAAATGTGTCTGTAGAGCCAGGGTATTATAACTGTTTCTGCACTTCTCATAGCTTGTCAGTTTTAAAATTTGGAACTTCCAAATTTGATGAATCAGTTAATTTACACAATAAAAGTATGGGCCTTAGGCATGCTTAACTTTATTTTAATGACATGTTTGAGTGTTTTCTTTACTTGCTAGTACATGTGAGCACACAGGAAGCATTGGACAGCAAAAGGAAGAAAAAGTTCCATAAAAAACAATAAAAATATATTTTCACAAACATATTGAATATTCTGTAAAAATAATATAAAATGTAAACTGCCTCATGGACCTTAAATGTAACCCAGATACATCTATACACAAAACGTCCATATAGAAGTTTATAAATATCTGCTAATATGAAAATACAAATATGTTTCTTAGCCAATATGAAGTTATCATTTCTGCTACAAAGCTAAATATATAAAATAAGTTTCACTCTAAAGCTAATTATGATGGATATACTGCTTGTACCTCAGTTCTTTCTTATTCCTCCTCTTAAATATATAATAGGTATATAGTTTTATTAATTCTTTCACTGTATCACAAACAGTATGCTTTACATTGCTCTTCATTAAAATCATATTGCACAGTGTTATATTCAAAGTCAGGGTCTCTATGAGCTGTTTGCAGCTTGTATAGAACTTGGCTTGCCATGTCTCTGATTCTGAAGTCCAGTTTCTGGAGTTTCATGTTTCTTTTTTGGACTGGCTTGATATGGCTCAGGATAGGGACAGGTGGCGGGCTCTTGTGATTGCTGTAACAAACCTTCAAGTTCCATAAAATGTGGGGAATTTCTTGAGTAGATGAGGGCCTGTTAGCTTCTCAAGGACTGTGCTCCATGTAGTTAGTTAATTGAAGAATGTTTGGCTTTACATATTTATATATTGTGGTAAAATCATTATAAGTGTAAATGAACATAATTTCAACTTCACTGAATGTCATGTATATACTGAGATGGCCATCACCACTTAAGGCCGACTTTATGAACAACATTGTTAAAATTTATGGCACTAAAATGTTCAAAACAACTAACTGGTTATGAATGAGAATGTTGCAGTGTGCCAGTTCCTGTTACAAACACATTTCACACTCACAACCTTCCTATAACATTGGCAGTAAAGTTCCAGACATTTCTACAGAACATTTTTCATGCATTATGTAGTTCCCAACACATGTTCCTCAATAAGGGCATCATCGATCAAAACCTTCAACTTCAGTAATCTTACAATCACACTGGTCACAGTGGTAGACAAGTAAGTTTATTTTTCAGGGGAAGTGCAAGAGAAAATTACTTCTGTGAGTGTGAAGAACAGTCACAAAAAATTGCAAGTGATTTTGGCTCACCTAAAATGCAGCAAGATGAACCTTTCTGAAAACATGGGCAATGGCATCCTGCCCCAGCTTTCCCCATTTAAAGCCATGATTATACCTTACACTGCAGCTGTATAGCAGAAACACACCACTCTCAAATACATTTTCAGCATTAGCTATGAGATTAATAATCATGTAATTATGTTACAATTAACAAACAATAAACGGAAAGTATTTTAAACACTACTTTAACTAGTCTTAAGTCTTCAACTACTACGTAAGTGATATTTCGCAAGTAACGGCATATGTGACAAATCACTTCTGTACAGTCATATGTAATATGCAGTGGCATATTTTATGATGCAACTGGCATGATCATGGCAGGTATTTTATCAACAAGAGGCAAAACAGTCAATTATACTGCAGCAATTTACTTATAATGGTTAGGCACTAAGAGCATAATTCAAATATAAAACTCCAAGAATGCATTAAAAAAATTTGGTTAATGAAACTTAACACTGGATTCTATGAATTTATCTGTTACAGTAGTTTATTTTGTGATGCAAAAAGTGACACACAGTAATCTTTACAAAATCTAATGTGACAAGGAAAGTGTAGTCACTGACATTACAATCTTACTGTTGCATCACATTGGAAACTTCATGACACACTGGTATTCATTTTCTTGTAATAGCATTAGAGCACCTAACCTGCTGACAGATGTTACTCAACCATACTAGTACAAAGTGACTTCCTTAAAAGAAAAAAAGCAGTGTTTCAAATTTTGTGCAAATCTTATCTTCTGTTATTTGGTCATACCATGAAAACATTTGCAACAGAACTAACGTAACAATTACAATTGGAGAATATGATACTCAAAACGTGCTATCTTAAAAACTACATACTTCTGCAGACCAAAACAATCAGTGACAACTTAAATACATGACAAACTGGGAACTTACACTGTGTCAACCAGTAAATAATTACTGACAACTTAAATACATGACAAACTGGGAACTTACACTGTGTCAACCAGTAAATACTTACTGACATTCTACAGAAATATGGTGCCTCCAAAATACTGGTAACTATTTACCAGGTGACATGGCATAACATAACAGAAGACCCCAGATCTTCAACCCTGCTGTGATAATGTCATATCTCACAATCTAACGAAAGGTATGTGCACCGTGTGGAACATTTTTCAACAATGTGTAAAACATTTGTAATTATTTGGGGCAGCATACAACACACTTTTATATTTCAGATATTCCCAAAACATATACTGGTGTGCATTTAAAGTATAATTCAAGTCTCTGACAGCTAATATTATGCATTACAAACAGATTTAGGATACACATAACTAAACTGTTGTGCCACATATTACCATGACAGGACCTGGAAATATTTTACTGAAACTTGAAACTCTGCCATGCATATGACTGTACAGATCAGTTACACACAAACACAGCCAACATTTTCATGGCAATGCACCTCCAAAATGGCTGTGAAACCTGCTCAGTAATATTACAACTTCTGTTAAACTGTGAACGGAAACTCTTGAGAGCACTGATTAAAATGTTTTGGAGCCCACTTTTGTAGAATTTAAGTAACTGGATAAGAAAAAGGTTGCAAGTACTTCCAAAGCAACAGGAGATAACAGGAATGCTCTACTGACTACTTGATAAAAACATAATCAGGAAAAGACCATGGCTATCACATTTCTACATAAATTTTGGCCTCTCAGGAAAACAAACTGACATTAAACGGAATAAAGAACATTATTTGAAAATCTTACAAACCAAAATTCTGGATGTTACTCTGGAAGTCTCCGAACTCCTCAGTCAGTATACAAAATTTGTCATTAATATGATTATATACACCACTGTCAGAATCCTCTGAAGTTAAATTATTTAAATCTCCTAAAAGAGTCGAGATTCAGTACACTACAAAAACTATTAACATTATTCTCAAATGATTATGCCTCTATAAACTGTGAAAATTACAATTAGTCGTCCCATTCATTAGTAAATGCATATAATGGAATATTAAAGCACTTAAATGTTGTCATCTAATGAACACAAATATACTGAAAACAATACAGTGGAAAACCACTTTATTCATTCTAATACTATGTAAAGTTTAAGTAGGCTATCACAAAGTTTATATAAAATATGGATTTGTGTTGAAAACTACTAACATGGTGAAAGTATACACTACTAGAATTTAATTCTTTGACATGGACACTGCAAGAAGTGAACCGACATGGACACGAGTCATTCATTTAGGGATACCAACATTTTCATGGATCTGTATTCACCAAAACAACATGTACAGCATCTCTGAAAATGATGCAACTCATATATTGCCCCCATTAAATACACCTAGCTGCAACTGTACTCTTGTGTTGAAAGAACTGTGAGTCCTTGTGCTGATTTCTGATCTTCCTGTCAAGTTTCCTTCCCACGATTGATGCCATTTGCAAAATAAATGATTCATTATGTTTGTAATGTTAATAAAAATCAGCCCTTTTTCAACTGGGTCTTACTGCTTAAGAAAACTCACATTGCTTGTAAAAATGTTAAATCTGCAATGAACATGGACACTATTATATCTCTGTTTGAGGATGACATGAGACAAAGGCAGAGTCTCAGCTTGCCTATGATTGTAACTCCCTCCTCCGTTCACCACAAGTCAATTACAAATGGAATTCTCTTATGCATCTCTGAAAGATGCTTGCTGATTTTCATGTTGGACATCTTCAGTCTGTTGTGAATACTTCTTAAAACAACAGTAGAAATGTAAAAGCCTTTAATATATATATGTACAATAACTGACTGTGTCCACTGGCCTTCATCTCCTTGTCCTAAGGACTGCATCAGACAAAAACTGCTTCAACAAGTTAACTGAAGCCATTTTTAGCAGTCCACCACAATGAATGTGGGGGGCAGGATGGAGAATGTGCTAAAATCTGAAATAAGGGCCAGTGATCGATATGACTGACTAAAAAATGGGCAGAAAGGAAGACTATGAAATGCAAAGTATATTTAAAGGTCATGGTTAAATAAAACCCTTAGTTTATGAGAACAAAAGATCACACACTGAAACTCAAAAAATACGATGTACTACTCTCCTGTCTAGCAATTTTTTATTTGAGGCTTAAACCTCAACCACTTAAACTGTTACAAGAGTACAAATATATTTGAAATTCAAACATCATATCTAAGAGTGCCAAAAGATGCCTATGATAATGAATATATTGTGTGGGTCTGAATATGATGATAATGAAAAAAGTGTAAACATTACACTAGCACAGTTCATTTTAAATAATATATAAAGTAGATTAACCACCCACAAAAATAAACAGCATGACCATTACAGATATCTGAACACAAATAATAGTCTGTAAGTACAGTTTCTTTCCTGTGGGAAAATCAACCTATTTGTTACATGATCATTGCCAAAGAACTCAAGTTATTCAGTATGTGAAAATATGCTTGAAAGATAGTATGTGCCTATGGTTTAAAATTCTTATGGTGCGGTTCATTAAATTTATCCACTAAGACCATGGAACAGTCCTTGATATGTACCTCAGTTATTCAGTGGGTCATAAAATTGCCTAATGTATGGAACCAGAAGGTTTATTGTCATGTTCATAACAGCATGCCACTGGACTCCAAGGCACCTGAATGAATATATACATCACACTCTCTTTAAGATACATTCCAGTATTATCTAACCATCTATGAGATTCAATTTATCCATGTTCAATAAACATAACAGTATGGCTATTGAGGAATATGGCCAATTTCTGCAACAAATAAAGTTAAAAATCTGTCACTTGAAGTAGGTGCAGAACCTGTCCCCACATGCTAGGAACAGATTCTATGACAGTGAGCCTAAATGGCAAAGGCACTCACATATTCACCTCTTATTCTGCATTACATGGCTGCTAAATGTTATTCCCAACACACAGTGGGGTCATATCAACTAGAAATGTAACATACTTGACTGTTTGCATTTTACAATGAATTGTATAAGTGACCTACATACTTTTTGAATTGTAATTACCTTATGTATGAGAATTAAACAACAAATGCCTTATTTGACTAGCAGAAGGTTCACCATGAAGGACAATATGATGACTGAGGGTGTAGAATACTAATCATATTCTGGAATTTATGTTGGTTATCACTGTTCCTTTACTTTAAGAATACAAAGGTTGAGTATCATAAGTGGCCTACTGATCATTTTTCAAATTTTAGGACAACAAACATCAAAGTTCTGTCTTAAAACTTGTATTTAATTAAGATGGCACTCACACTAAGTAAACTGGCATAATAAAGTCTGATGTCTGGACTGCACACTGCTTTGACAATTCTGCAAGGTAAAGCTAAAAGACAATTCTCCCTGTGCTTTAATCATCACACCAGAAATGCAGATACAAAACCGCACAGATTCATTTCTGGGCATTGTGGATCCTTGCAATGGTAATTTGTCGCTTCTCACAAACACATTTTTCAATATGCCATAATGATCGTTGCCTTTACTAAGCATATGGTGCAATACCTTTCGCTGTTACGTACATTTTGTTCTTGAGTATTCTTGTTTCAAGTAGTATCAAGATAAAAGAGTATGAGTTTGGGGGGGGATGTGTGATGAGAATTTTTTATGTACAATTGGAAATTTCAATATTGTGTTTGATTCAAATTTGTTCTTGTCTAAAATCAATGCAGAATAAGAGTGACATATTTTCCTTTCAATTTAAGTATTATGAGAAAGATTAGCACCAACTTCCCATCTCCTTCACATATAAAACTGAAGAGATCATTTCACTCTCATGTGTTGTTTGTTTGTTTGTTTGTTTGTTTGTTTGTTTGTGTGTGTGTGTGTGTGTGTGTGTGTGTACATGCATGCGCGCGTGCACACACACACACATGCATGCGTGCACGCATGCACACTCTCGCTCTCTCTCTCACACACACACTCACTCGCTATGATTCTTTTTGTTCCTGTCTCCAACAGCAACATTCACAGGGTTGTCTAGGAATGGAAATGCCATCTTCAAAAGGGCTAAACACTTTATATAAAAATTCTAGTCATCTGCTGTCGAAAATGAGCGAAACGCTGTGGGGTGAGGGGGGGGGGGGGGAGGTGGGTGTTAAGGCCCAGGCATTTTGTTGACACTGAGTATTCTCCAGCAAACAGTATCCGCTCACTTCATGTTGCAGTGATTTAATGAAAATCGCCTATTTCTGTAAAAGAAATCATAAATATATTAAACTGCTTAAACCTAAATACCACAAAACCACTGTATCTGTGCAACACTTTGTCTTCAACAGAGTTTGTTTAATGTGGGTTGTCACGATGCGTGCGGTACAAAGGTTGTTCACAGAACCAATTACTGGTGGGTGAGCGAAATTTAAAGAGATAAATTAAATAAATGATCACAATACAATGGACATTCAACCTGTAAATGACAGAAAAGTTTCTGTAGCATAAACCTGAAATACTGTGATAAAGGTGAGTGAACGGTTTGTCTTCAAACAACACACACAATAAAATACTGTCTTAAACAAATTAATGCATTCACTATAACTAGTATTTCTCGAAGTGCATAACCAGAAGTTCAGCATTAAAGTGTGTTTGAGTGTAGAGGTGTTTAAATTGCTGTCTCCATTTCAGTCTCCTTCTATGTTCTGGACTTTAAAAGTATTGTGTGCAGTTACTGTTCCACTATAATGAAGAATTATTTTATTAGCATTTTGAACTGACATAGTCAAGGTATACTCATACTCATGAGGGATCCGCACTTTTTTCCTTTGTAATGAAAATGTCACTGTATCTGAGAACTGGTATGTACTGTACACAGCATAAACAAACTTGTAAACTGAATCTGGTGAATGGTAAATGTCCCAAGAACTGTGATAAAACTACGTATTAAAAATCTGGGATATTTGGAATTCAATCACATGGAATCAACTTAGTACAGAACACAACAAATATTTAAAGTGATATAAGGCTTGAAAACTTCAAGGTAACTGGAAGTATTTATAGTTTTTAATTGTTTAAACTGAATTACTCTTATATAATTTGAATATAATTTTCAACAGCAATTAATAAAAATCTGTATTCCACGTGGTGGTGGTGGAATTGTTCACTTCAAATACAAATTTATTATTATTCATTAATCAAAATGTTTTTCCATGCAAATATCTTACCTTGTCAAAAAAGCTCTCAAACAACGTGGAGATTTGAAAGGGCAATTTCTTCTGGATCATTTGACTTTCTTCTTCTATGTAACATTCTGTTACTGACCACAGCATTCTGTTCACCTTTAAGAAAATCACCTGAGGTCACTTGACCTGAATTCAGGGCCTGTGCTCGTTTCCTCTCTTGATCAATGATAATTTCATTTGTGAGGTATGCTTCTTTGCGCATTTCATCACGGAGACGACGAGATGTATCAGGAATAAGCCACTGGACAGCCATCTTCACTAGGCCAACTACATTCTGTACACAGCACATACCAAGGATGTTCAGTTAGGTAAGATTACCTAGTTTTCTTGTTCAATATCATAAAGTTATTGTACTAAATTATTATATAAACAAGTATGTATTACTATTAACACTTAAAATTAGTTGATACAATCAGTTAATTAAAATGATGTAAGATGGTGTTGGTCTGTTGTTGTATATTATGCCATACTGTAATGTTCAGAATCATGCAGCTTTAACACTGGCCAAGTTCACAGTAATTTTTTTATATGTTTCATATTTTGTCACTATATATATATATAATCTTTTCTAATGTGACATCCTCTTATATCTTTCTCCTTTTGTGCTGCTGCTGTGCAGCTGTTGCATTTACGGTTACACATTTGCATTGCAGAATTACAAGCAACAATGTCCGTGAAGGTTTATCTAGTTTTTGCAACTATTGCTACTATAGTAATTTTGTGTGTGTTGTCCTTGTGCATGCTGGTGGTGACTCAGTACTGTCATGGCACTGCTGTTATCAGTGGTGTAGGTAACACCCATGCCTTCCCCATAGAGCAGTGGGCCCCCCAATACACAGAATACTACAATTTGTTGTGAATTCTATTGAACTTGATTCTGCTCTAGTGACAATAGAAATATTGTGGATTCCTGTTATGAGATCTGGCAGTAACTTCACTAATAACTTGGGGGGGGGGGGGGCCCGCCTCCAACCAGTTTTTTATACTACAGGCTGTTAATGTCTTAAAGTTATATAAAATTAGACTCTATGGAGCTGTTAGTTTAGTAAACATGAAAAGATGACACTAAAATGGCACAGTAGACATTCAAACACTGGTATTTGCTGCTAGTTACAAACAGCTTAACTCTTAAGTCCCATACTGTGAGGCACATTGTCACAATACAGAATCCACTTGTCTGGGAAATTTTGGCCTCCTTCAATTAACACACTGCCATAAACATTTCTAAACCTGAACTGCTTGTCTGTTTTGGAGGACTGAATTTATAATGATATTTGGTTCCTGTGTCCTACTGGACATATTACAACCAGTCACTATTTATTTCTAAAAGAATGGGTTATTTCAACAGTTTCCTTAAAGTTCTCAGCAATGCCGTTTCTTCTTAGTTTCTGCCAGATGGTAACATTTTCATTATCGTTCTGGCATGGATGTTCTTAATGTGCAGATATATCTATATTCATGTTCAGTTCATCTGCAACCTTCTGAACAGTCATCTGTTGCCAAATTTTCATCATTCAAATAAATTTCCACATCCTATCCTGTAAATTCTTGAAATCGTCAGATGGCTAGATCTTTTGCTGTATGTAATTCCTTTCTGTTTATCTTGAAACTGTTTGACTCGCACAACACATTGCCTTCTGTTCATTTTCCTCCCTTCATACACATACTGTAATGTTCAGTAAATGTCACTAGAATTGTTCTCTGCTTTCACAAACGAAGTTATTGTTGACTCTCTGTTGCAACCTTTTATTATCCACAATTTTTACAAATGAAGAGAACACTACACCAACACAGCATGCACCACAACATGGACACATAATTATAACACTTAATACAGACATGTTTATATAGTACTCTTCAATTACTGCATTACTGTGTAATGTTTTAGATACAACAAGATTCATGGCCAACTTACACTGAAATGAATAAAATACTATAAACTAGTCCATCAGAGCTTCAGAACAGCAGCAAGGGAAGAAAGTTAGCATCCTATGTCAAGTCATCACTGTTCATAAATTGGTAGTGTTATATCTGCAACTATATTTTCCCCCCTTCTCAAATTCAATACCAACGTAATGATTCATAGTATCACTTCTGGACCATGCACAAAACAACTAAGCTTAAAATATAAAGCTCTGGGGACAAAATACTTGAGTTATTCATACATGTAAACTTTATAGTAACTAGTCTAATAGATCAATTTGTTACCTGGAACACGACAACAAATGCTAGTCGCGCAGCTAGAATATGCCAATATATAAGAGGACGCTTGTATGGACGTTCATGCCCTGGTGGATTTCTATACTCTGGATATCTATAAAAGACACATCATAACACAAGTGGAATACAGTTTCACAAGAATGAATAACACAAGTTTTGTAATCGAGGAGGAGAAGGACAAAAAGGGGGCAGATGAAAAGGCTGAACACAGAACATGATAATAATGGGAAAACAGACATAAAGACAATAAATACAGTTATAAACGCAGTCCTTGAGATTTTGCATACCTTCTCAATACCACAGAACCTCGAAAACTAGAACTGCAACATTAATTATTTCAGTTAAAGTGAATCAAACTAGGGGCAGGTTTGAGTAAGTGAATTTAATTTGTATCACTTACTGCACCAAAATCTATGTTGAGTTGCCCATAATGATGGTAACATAAAATCTGATATCCTCCATATCTGATTGACAACAGAAATTGTCTAGCAAGCAATTACACAAGTAAACGAAGCATAATCAATATTTCAAGATAACAAGTAGAAAATTTCTTCAAGCTATTGGCCAACAATGTTTGATAAATTTGTGCTACATTCTGAAGCCAGTACACAATCTGTTTGTTGTAATGATGTCTTGCAACTCAAAGTATCCTGCTGGACATTCTGGCCTCAGCCCACTTAGCTAGGTATATAATGATACACATTTCAGAACAAGGATGATGGCTGGCAGAGGGCTCCTGTACATTAAAATGGGATTTGAACTAGGGTTATGGCCTGGTATTCTCCATACTCAGAGTCTTAACTTCAGTGCAGACGATGGGAAGGAAAGGAATCCCCCCAAAAAGTGTCCTGGATCCTGAATGACAGATCTGTGGAAAGGCTACTGCCTTACTCCCTGACCATTGGATCTCTATGCGGTAAAATCTTCATGCCTTCAATAATGCACTGGACAGAAAATGTGTATAAAACAAAATAACTTCTTTTACAGTTCAGTAAAATCATTATGGCAACCATGGCCTAATTTGGAGCACAGGATCTTAAAACGACAGGACACAAAACTATAATTGAGTTATGGCTTCAATCAAATTATTCCGAAGCACTTGTAAGTAAGTAAGTAAGTAAGTAAATAAGTAAGTAAGTAAGTAAGTAAGTAAATAACTAAGTAAGTAAGTAAGTAAGTACGTGGGCGGGCGGGCGGGTAGGTAGGTAGGTAGGTAGGTAGGTAGGTAGGTAGGTAGGTAGGGAAGCAAGCAAGCAAGCACGCATGTATGCATGCATGCATGTATGTATGTATGTATGTATGTATGTATGTATGTATGTATGTATGGACGTATGCATGCATGCACGTGTGTGCACGTGCGTACGCGCGTGTGTGTGTGTGTGTGTGTGTGGGGGGGGGGGAACATCCCACAAATGCAAAACGGACCTTTCCGCGCAGTACAGCAGTAGTCGGTCTCCCCACCACTGCAACAAGCTCTTCACGCCAGCCAATCACAGACGGGCAGCCCAGCAACGGCCAGGTATAAAAGGCTACATTTCCAGCCAAAAATTGTGCATTCCACTGTTCCGGATCGAGCGTTCAATATCAGGACTCAACGTGCTATGAGCATCCACGATCGGCTCCCCAGCATCATCTGCCACTCGGGCCTGTTAGCAGCACCTACAGCTCGCATCCTGCAGAACGCGCCACAGTGTCTACCAGCACACACTGCTCGGCACCACAGAGCTGTCCCAGGCTCTCCACCGCGCAGCCTGCTCTGCGCAACCGGCTGACACTGTACACAACTCGCTCTCACTGCACTGCTTCAGTGAGACCGTTTCTTCACAGCAGTAAGTTTGCCGGACCTCACTAACGCGGCCCTTCACCGCCACAGTATCAAAGGAGCAACACGTGTAAACACGTTCGACACGGACAACTGTATATAGCAATCATACTGTACATAGAGACGAGAATAAAGACTGACGTTAATGTGTTTACTGTTGTTGTGATTTCACAGTAGCAGCATACAGTAACCCACATTATTGGTGACCCCGACGTGATCTGACGACAGACAAAATGACCG
>BLKM01010564.1:177525-190655 GCA_013340265.1 Coptotermes formosanus
TATGTATGTATGTATGTATGTATGTATGTATGTATGTATGTATGTATGTATGTATGTATGTATGTATGTATGTATGTATGTATGTATGTATGTATGTATGTATGTATGGATGCATGCATGCATGTATGTATGCAGTATGTATGTATGTTTTATATAACAACTTTCCTTCCATAATCAATGGATTTTGTAACAAGCAGGCACACATTAACTCCACATGACAATTCTCTGACCACTTTCTTACCTGCATATTTCAACATCAGATACACTGGCATGTGAACGATTAAAATCTCTTGTATCAAAGTAGGCTAGAGAATGGTTGAGGAAGCCAACATCTGTGTGATTTGGACTTACAGCCATCATGTACACAATCCGTGGGATGAAATTGGATGAGAATGCGATGATGAATGCCTGAAACAAAACATGCAGAGCACACATATAATGAAACATTCTTTGTGACATTTTCTTGGAACAAAGATGACAAGCACTTCAATTCTGTGCTTTCAGATGTCCCATATATACAGAATTGCAACTTATTTCAATGCCTATTCATATTATTCTGTAACATCCCCTGGGGCACATCACTGACATATATCTAATATCACTGGCATAAAAATCACAGCACTATTAATTTTCTAAATAAGAGTTACGATCTACATTATTACACACACACCCACACGTGTGTGCGCGTGCACGCACGCACACACTTTTTATTTTTGTAACCAATAGTCATGACACAGAGATGGACAAGGACATTTCATCATAAAAATCTGTCATTTACGTAGGTTACCTAACACTGTTACGGTAGTCACTGCAAAGGCAACACTGCCAAGGTCAGTGTCAAATGAGCAGGCCACAGACACTGCTGAAACCACAGAAGCAATAGGAGAAAACCTGGCCTTCAGAGCCATCCAGTTGAACCCAGTATATATGACCTATCTGAATATACTGGCACATACTCTGGATAAGCAGACAGTGGGGCAACAAAATGCCCATTATATATAAGTGCAGATGTTTCACCTCCCAAGCAAGATGAACTGCATGTCACAGGCTGACATGCCATGATAGAAGAGGCAGAAGTCTGTCAGCAATAATATGCATGTGGAGATGCTGAGGAATTTTGTGATGGTGCATACCCACTGGTAATGGACATGTCACATTCATATCACATCTGTTGCCATGGGTTGGGTAAAATATTGTACCGTACAGTGGGGTGATGTAGCTGTTGCCAACTTCACCACATAACTACACAAAAAATCTCTCCTCAAAGAATGTGGAGGTTTATAAAATTCTACGTACACCCTCAAGATGACTTGTACAGAAGGCTTGAGTTGCAAAATGAATCCCAGTCCTGTGGACAAATTCTGTAACAGACAATTTGGGCTTCACTGAGGGTCCACACCAGAAAATGTGACAGTCTGTCTTAGAGAGGATTAGGACATGGTAAAGGTAGAGCATTATTACCCCAGTTTCAGCCTGAAGACCTGTCAGAATTGTTCAGTGACCACATTCAATTCAGACCTTCTCCAGTGAGGTTCCCACAAAAGTTTTCTGTCAATGAGAAGGCACACAGTTCAAGTAACACAGCATTACTGTTTGATCCAGACCTTCCTTGAGATGCCTACCATCATCACTTGGTATTACTGACAGCAGGGGAAATATGGGGACTGAGGCAGGAAAACAATGTGGCAAGATTACGACAACTGGGCCCCCAGCACATAAAGCTACACTCAACATCTGGGCCCAACGGCTATGAGTAGCTTTCCCTGTCGGGCTGAATTGAGTAGGTGTCGACCTTATTTTTAGCCTGAGGGTGGGGACCAATCCTGTCCCCAAAATGTGTTTAACATGGGACCACATACAAAAATCCATAAAGTTATTGATTCCGAAATGAGAATCTACAGAATGAATCTGTGCAACATAATATTTGTACTTGCGATTAGATCCATGTCCAGTTATAATGCATGACAACCTACAGTGGAGTGTCTGTACTGATTAGTAAGTCTATAAACAAAGGATTTGTATCAACAATAGAGGACACCAACAGCAACAAAAATCAAGAAGCGGCTTTCAGTCCTTTTTATTCTGACCTAATTTAATTTACTGAGTTCTGAAGTCATATCATTTTAAACGCCTACATCACCACAATTTTGGTTCAAAGGAACAAACTATTCAAACTCACATTTGTGACAACAGACAGACGCCCAATAATATCCAGAATACGGAACCACACGCCAATATTCTTTACTCTTCTCGGAACAGGCCGACGATAGAACCGAAGGAACTTCTTTGCATCAAGCCTCATTTCAAGAACATTGTTCAACAATGCAAAGAATGGAGCCAAGGGGAAGGCTGCTACAAAGATGGTAACAAACCCATACTGCAAAACTGAATTACACAAAAACCTTCAGATTTCATAAAACATGAGCAATTAGTTAATTACTGATATATAAATTCATTACAAAGAGCACTTCTAAAACTGTACAAAATTACCACTGATCTGCATAGAAAAACACACATACAAAAAGTGAAATGAAATGGAAAACTCACCCATTTCTAGATATTCTGGAAATAACCCTCTTGGGCCCCACTGTAGTAATTTGTAGTCCTCTGTCCATCGGTTCTTTATTTTTCCATTCTCTTTGTCTTCTGCCTGCAATCCGGTTTTGATCTTGAAAGTATTCCACCACTTGTACAACAGACTGAAATGCCAATTACCACAGATATGCCATACTACACAATTTCAATACCAAAATTTTATTGTGCATGTAATATAGTGTACACAAAAGACAAAGAAGCACAGGCACAGGTTTTTCTCCTAGCACTTCAGTACTTCCTTGTCAGTATCATGTCATCAATGCTCCAGAGTCATTTTTATTCACCTACTACTAACACTGCATGAACGTAACAACTGACGAAATCACTAACGAAACAATCAAGAAAAATAAATAAAAACCAATATAATGCATGAGCTCACAGAAGCCTGCAATGAAGAGTAGGTTTCTTCACACTTTTCCTGCTTAGAGTTACACAATGTATTTTATCTTTGTCTTTCATCTCACTGTCTACAGAACCTAACAGATAATGCAGACATACACTGTAGGTATTCCAACTTTGATTTTGCCAGCATAAACAGTTATCACACAGCAAAGCAAAGGAAACATCCAGTAAAATTTTCCTCCCTGGTACTTACGGAATAACCATTTCCAGAACAGTATTATATGCTTGCTTCCCAACCATGATAATGGCGAGCTGAATACACAATTCCATCAAACAGCCACCAGGACTGCACTGCAGAACAGAAACGATTGCCATGTAACAACAAAAATTGACCAGTGAGAGGGTTATAACTTACGATAATGTCATGATACACCTTTATGACTCAGTGGCCATGACACATTTTTCACGTGTAAGCAATAATGTGCATGATTAATTCCAGCATTCCACTTGACACTTTGGCACTGCAGTTAAGTGCTGAGTGCAGTCTGCAAAAGATCAGGGATTTAAATGGCCACCCACTACTTTGTATGTTCTTGGCTGATGACTTAGGAGCTGCTCACTTTTCTCACTATCACGCTACCCCTCCACTGAAGTCACCTTCTGGTGTTAGAGGGTTAATCACATGGATATCTGTGGTCTCTAAAATGCCGTGTTTAAGTTACCAACTGGAGCTTTTAAAAATTTATCACTAGAGGTAACTGTTGTTAGGTTTGACAGCTGTCTGATTCCAAAATGCTAGTAATGACAGAAAAATGAACCAAAGTGATAATTAAAATATACTTATTCAAGTACCATGCAAAGTCAAGTTGCCAAGGTGCAGTCTTTACCCCCAGTTTCATTATCATCACAAAATACAAAAACCTGCCCACCTAACCGTGGGTTTTCACATTTTTTATATGTTGTACACCATGCATATTTCTATACTGTTAAGACACACCAACAAATGCACAGTGCATGCATTTGTTGGTGTGTCTTAACAATGGTTCTTACATTACATGAATTACTGTTTTGGTAAATGTGTAACATACTTGTATTTCCTAATTCCAATAAATACGCTTACCTCTTCTTGACGCCAACCAAAAATAAGATTGTATTTGGCAGGGTAGCCAACAAACTTCCCCTTAAGGAAGGCAATGTAAAATATTGATGTATAATAATTTACAAATTGGAAGAGATAAATCTTCAGTGTCAAGCTGTCATCAAATTCTGTTTGCGTACGGAGAAGTTCCATTTCCGTCAATTTGACAGCCAACCAGTCATACAGCTGACAACAGAAACACATTACTTACAAATTTAAATGCTGCGAAAAATTAAGCTAGCGTTATGTTTGACTTGTGACATTACTGATTTATGAAGTATCAGCTGCAGTTTGATACTGTTTAGTCACATTTCCTAACTATTCATCAGCAGATCAAAGGCCTACTGCTGGACTTCACACAGCTGAGAACATTCCCACCATATAAATCCAAAGGATCCCATTTTAACATGATTGTTGTATCATAGTTCTTTGCAAGGAGCTACCATAAAAATTCAGTGAACTTTAAAAGTTGGTTTATGGAAACAGACTTAGAATAGATCTTTCTAATGTGTCCACCAGAGCAGGTTCTCCCATTTTGCATATCCACCTGAAGATGGAGGCAGATCCAACCTCTACAGTGCTCTGGGTATTTGTAGCCTGAGAAGATGAACAAAATCCAAAATTTCAATCATGACTATTATTAAATTCATTCAGTCTTTTATGGGGTCTGCAGGAATCTTAAGAGTTATTCAGAACAGAAACACATAGTAGCTCCTTTGAAGTTTCAATTTCTGCTGTTTGGATCGGACCAAAAACCAAACAACAATGGCTTAAAGCTCAAGATATAATTTGTTAAATTGCTGATCTAGATTAGCAACATGCTGATATGAACTTAACCAACTAACATTTTCAGGATGTCGATTCATCCTGGAGGCAGCTGTGAAATACCGACTGGTAATTACTTATTGGACAATACATGTGGTATAATTATTCAGAAAGGTTATAAATACTGTATATGACTTTCACTTTCAAATTTTTGAATATACACTCCATTACACAAGTTTTTGGAGCATAAAAAATTAACCAGCCTGCTAATGGGTTAAAATATTACACATGGAAGGATTCAATTACACAGCATCATTAAACTCACATAATTAAGAAGCATAATGCAGGCAAGATTAATAACAGCAGCTGTTGCAGGAATTAGGATGATCTTGTTATGACCCTGAAACATGCTTTTAGGTCCAACTGACGCCATTCGATACAACACAACTCCAAACACAGCTCCAACAGCCACTATGATCTATAACACACATAAAAACAGTGTCTTTTAAAACACATATATGTATATTAACCTCAAAGACAGTGACATTCAAGGTGGTACTTGCCAGCGACGCTAGGGCACAGAACTTTCACTGCATGCACTGACCACGTCAGCTTCTACCTTCCATAATAACTCAGCTAACTAGATGCAACAATAAGCAACCTGTTTATCTAAAATAGGCCATTATATAAGAAGATGAGAAAAGAGAATTTTATTAGTGCTGGAGAAATGTACCTGAGACTATTATGTACATAAGTATCGAGCTATTTTTCATAAAGGGTCAGCTTTTTACTTTGTATGCTTTACCACCAAGAAAGAGCCTGTGGTATTCACTGGCTAAGACAACTGACTGGCTTATCCTAAACTGACTTGTAATGCCATGCTTTAGCTAGTCAATGTGACAGGGAACCTTGAGTACATTTACACATGCCACTTCCATGTGGTGTGTGTTCACAAACTGACAGCCACGACCTCAACAACATACACTTATTAACTACAAAGTACCAACTGTAATGCACAAATTTAATACATCACACAAAGTCCTTAGAGGATCACTTTAACTCCGACATGTTTCGGTGGAATATGTACCACCATCAACATGCAGACAGTTCACACTAGAAGCAGGAACACCGCTGGTAAGATAGAGTCCTTCTTGCTATGTACACATTGCCAGTCACTTAATTTATAATATGACCAGTACACCTACAACCAGCAATAGCCTGTAGGAGCCTAATTTTTGCTGCTTTAATGCACCACAGTTTCTTCTCTTGGTTGTAAACCAATCAGAATAACACTACACAACAGAATGGGGTGGGCCAACTGTAAGTTGTCTAATGTTTATTAACCACCAACAAAATAAACACTGAACTACAAACACACAGAACACGTAACACTTTAGGACTGTCAGTCATCTGTTTCTTGCAAAGTTCCGGCCAGGTGATGCGGTAACGACCCAAACTCATAGTGTCGCCAAGTATTTAGTGCTCTTCAAACTACTCATTTTCCCTGGCAAAACTGAGAAATATGACATCATACTGCTCTAACGGCTGAAAGTAGGAGGTTCTCACGTGACTGTGAAACAGCAGCTGAAGGTTTTCGATGAAGGCAGCCACCAGCCCCCAGCCCCCTACTGTGACTGGCTGTTGTACTTCCCAACCAAAGTCAAGCTTCATAATGCACGGAACTGATTACAGTCAGCTACTATCTCTACTACAGTCAGTATATTATAAAAATGTAGAAGACATCTGTTCTTCAATTACATTACAAAATGGTTCTGTAAATAAAATTACCAGCAACAAAACAACCGAGAAGCTGAGAATAGTTGCAGGTACACGGACTTTCCAGAATGGAACATACGGTTCTTTAGTTTGGGTAACAACATTGATCTTGTACTTGGCATCACGGAGCCTGGCAAGGTATTCTGGGCGAGGATGTTCTGCCTGAAGGTCAAATCCCGAGAGCCCCCAGTGATGCGTAATATCAGCTGAGTATCGTTTCCACAGTTCCAAGAAAAGTGTTCCTGCAAATGTCATAACAACTGTAAAACAGAATATAAACTTTTCATACGACCAATCACTAAAGTAAGAACCAACTAAATGCACTGTATCAAGTTTTATTATTTTTTTCGCTCTACCCCAGCATGTTTCAATGTTTCAGCCGTCATCCTCATGGGGTGTACCAAAGTTTTTAATGCTGGCAGGATTGATGTTTTACATTTATTATATATTTATATTTATGTTATATATTTCAATCCTGCCAGCATTAAATACTTTGGTACCCCCCCTTGAACATGACGGCTGAAATGTTGAAACATGTCTGGGTAGAGTGAAAAGAATAATAGTAAAACCTGATACGGTGCACTTAGTTGATTCTTCCTTCAGTGATTGATGATGGAACAATGCAGAGAGTTAACAGTGTGAAACTTTTCACACCACATCACCACATTAGACTTAAAATTTATATGCTAAATATTCTTCTGATTATGCTTGTGTTGCAGGCCCTCCCCAGAAAGGCAACTGGATAAAACTGCATCAACAGCCATTACATTTGTAACAGTAGGTGTTTACTACACAGACGACAGGAAATTTTACAGTACAACAAAACCAGGAAGTCTAAATGATGTTAAGCATTTTGCCCAAGTCATGTCTATTTGATCATTAATATTTATTCACTAACATAAAGCCTGTCAAAATTTCAATAGCAAATGTTTAAATGCAAGCCTAATCAAAATTACTAAACCTCACTAACTAGAAAAATCCCAGAAACACAGCCACATTTACAATAAAATACATAAACAGTTTATACAGTGCAAGTCAGAATAAAGTTCTTGGCATCATACTGTTCATTACCTTTCTTTCTAAAACTTAACTGTAGTTTACTGCAAGCAGCTTGTCTACTGATTTAAAAAAAATGTTTACTTGATCCCTTCCAGTAATTACTTGTCAAATTACCTGTCAGTTATTGTTACTGTAGCACCCTGTACAAGTAAGATACATTACACAAACTGCCATAGCCTATGACTGTAACAGCCACATCACAGTCAGGAAACTGAAAGGCGGTTCACACCATTCCCTTCCCTACTACAAGCTGAGTAACATCAGTTTCCTCTTCAATGACTACAAATGTTAATCTCTACTGAAGTAATGGTTGTTACAGCAACATGCTTTAGAGTCACTTTCAATGATGTCAGAATGCATGGCGCTTCATCTCCTAAGTTCACAAGCATCTTAATGATGTGGAATGCACAATTACATTTCATAAGGTTAAAGTAAGTCACACCCCATCCGTAATATGCTCATAACTGTTTTCCCTTCATAACACAGTAGAATTAAAACAGCATTCATTATGATTACATATAAGTGGGAAATCAAACTGAAAATAGTAACTGCACAAATTTTCAGGAACAAAGATTTTTGTTAACTTGTCCCCACAGTGTTCATGTCACTCAACTTCTTTGGACTTGCGCATCCTTTGTATTTCATAATTTCCAAATACGTCCAGCTGCTTATGCCTTTAACAATGACTAATATGTCACTCACACTACTAGTCATTTATAGTCTTATGATGTTTTGCAAATTTACACACCTTACGATGTTTTGCAAACTTACATGCCTGAGTATTAATCTGAAGTAAATATACTCGATTCTTGAAATCTGTGAACCTCAATGTTCAGGGATTTGAACTTCTGTGATCACCAATCTCATGCCAGGCAGACCAGTCACACACTGTGATGCTCAAAACACTGATGAGCATAGCTGACAGCCTACTATGCCCTTCACTATGCACCCACCATTCAAATTCCAGTCTACTGCACATTATATCAGGTATTTAATTCCGGTGCCAAACGGTTAATACCACTGGTCTGACCTCTCATGACTGGTGCTGATGAATCAGGATGAGACCATGTGGCTGTCAAGTCAGTTTCCCCCTACTCTCCTGCTGCTGTATGGCAGATCACCCTCAGCTCAGTCAAGCTCTGTCTTTCACTGAGTGAGGTTGATTTGCTTTATGGAATGGGACTCCCGTTCAGTCAACCAATGTATTTCATTCTTCAAAACAGTGTTCGTATTGTATTAAAAATGAACATCTATGCTATATATGC
Organism: Coptotermes formosanus; assembly: GCA_013340265.1. NCBI lineage: Eukaryota > Metazoa > Arthropoda > Insecta > Blattodea > Rhinotermitidae > Coptotermes > Coptotermes formosanus. The sequence continues at coordinate 186,466 of BLKM01010564.1, forward strand.
TGTATGGGGGTTATTTTATACTTTTATTACCAGTATTTCATAAGTTTGTGGAACCAAATATGTGTTTTACATTGAAAATGGTTCTGATATTTGTAACAGTTTTATCAGCCCCAAGTATCATGAGCATCAAGCCTCTACCACGTATCTATTTAATAAATATATTTCAGAAAAAACAGAAGATGCCCACTTAATGAGTAAACTTTCAAACTCCTACTCCATACTTTTCTTACTCACCCCAGAAAGACATGAAGAAGGCAAAAAATACGATGAAGGGATTGTCAAACAGGTATGAGACTCTTGCATAGTCACATGTATCTGTCAAATTCCAGTATGGGCAAGTGTCACACAAGGGACACATAACAATGTTCAGATGTCGGTTGCAGATGTCCTGACTGTTAAAAAGAAAACAAGAAAATATTAATTAATAGATCATTTCTAACAGACCATTATATTAACAGCTTCACAGTCATTGCTTACAGAGGCAAGAAAACAAACTGAATATTACAGGACAGCAGAAAGCATACTATTTAAAAACAAAGTTACTGAAGTCATTCCAGCATTGCAACAATTCAGAAATAGCTCAATAAATGAATCACTGTTAAATGAAAATGATAACTATTTTTAGTAAAGTTAATAGTAATGGCACTTAAACTATAATTTTTCTATACTAGAATTAAATTTTTTGTGGAACCTGTTTTCTTTTTGCAGAACCCTGGGATTCTGAGGAAAACCATTTGGAAAACACTGATACATCTAATAAAACAGAAGTATGGTAATATTTAAAACCTTCAGACACATACTGCCATTCAGCTCCATCTTCTTGTGCCATAATAAGCACTACTTTATAGACTTATTAAACATTCAGCAATACCCTCCTTAAGGTAAAATGAAAATGGAGTTTTGTTTTAAGCAGTCTACTGAAGAAAGTCTTAAAATCAATGAGATGTGTGTCTGTATGGTAAATCTCAGACTGCAAACAATAAAACAGTGATGATAGTGGTGATACAGTGGTGAGGGTGTGCAGGGGGAATAAAGACAAAGTTAGACATCATCGACTACGACACCAATGACTACAACAAAGACAACAACATGCTTACATGGATGAAGCAGAGATGTCAGTAACAGTACACAGTAAAAAATCTACACTTCAGAGCATTCTGTTTGCAACCTTGCAAAATTGCGGTAATTGAATTACTTTTTTAAACAACAAGACGAGAGCTCACAATAATGTTATGTTTAAAATTTCTTTTTCTGTATGGCAAATAATCCTCCAAATACATACAATCAAACACCGTTTTAACATTCTGTTACACAAAGTTGCCCACATCATACTTCAGTTTATGTCAACAGACGTATACAGACATTACAACCATTACCAGCCATTTCCCTTCAGCTCACTTAAGGTGTACATCTGGAACGTGTTGCATAATATATATTAAATCACTACAAAGTATGGGTGTAACTGACTGTCCCCACTTCTCCCTTTATCTGTATATCACAACAGGCTCTCACACATAAAGCATACACACCTCCAATGTGCAAAGAACTCATGCCAGACATGGTGCATGTCTGCGAGCTGAAGGAGAACCTCTCCAGTGCCTTGTTTATATAGGCTGAGTAACAACTCATGGCAAAGTGGAATGGCAGTCAGCATTATGGTGCCTGCCAGCACACAAAATGGTCCAAGTAATGAGTGAAGCCAGGTACCAGATTACACAATGCCCTGTCTTTCTCCACTCTCTATGTACTACATCCAACAGTTCATAACAATGAAGCATGTGTAACTGACACAGGAAAATACTTCCAAAATTTCCTTCATTTGCACCCCATTATGGCACCAGTGTCATATGATCTTACATGAACACCTGAATCATTCATATGCCTTACACAAATAACAATTATGATCTTGCTCCATTACTCTGTATCATTTTAAGTCACCTCAGTCACCATGAAAATGCTCATTGGTGGTGATACAGGTGATTTGATAGGAAACAGGACAGACTCTGTCTGTGAAAGTACAGAGAAAAGAATATGTCATTATTTATGTGAAAAAATTATTTATCAGCCAGAATTTAAACTGCCAAATTTGCATCAAAAACATTTAATTCAACTGGCAAGATAAAATATTTCATTACAACAGTTACATACCTATGAGTATTTGAGTACATTGTGGCCAGCCCGTAGAAGAAGCAGATAAGGCCTACCACTGCTGCAGGTATTAACATATGTGTGTAGAAACCAAGCCAGGCAAAGTACAGGCCAAATTTAATTCCAAAGTATTCCTTAATATGATCTAAGGGTTGAAACATTATCCATTTTCGAACTGAAGCCCATTCCTGGTGAAGCAAATAGCGAAGACAGCCTTCTTGTCCGTAATCTCCCTGTCAAACATCAAAGATATCGTCATTTATACCTTCTCAAAATGGACACATACAATAGTCATTCAGCAAGTGAAGAAAATATAAATCACACATGGAATATACTGCACAAGACACATACTATCATGCAGACATTTCATTAAATACTTACAGGCGAATGCATTTGCCTGTGTTTCACATTTTTTTCTCCCCTGTAATCTAAAGGTTTTTCATTTCAGCATAAGGTTTTCATCTTGATGTTTCAGTAAATATTCCTTGCTATTTACAAGAGTATCTTCCACATGAAGCATACTGCAGTACTCTAGAAATATGGATGTACAGATGTGCAAAACACGACTAATATGTGTAACAGACACATAATACATTCCAGGAATGATTTCCTTTTTTATCTGCATTCTCTGTGGTACAAAACAGAGGCCTTATCAGTTATGACAATCCATAATCATTCTGCACAAAACTTAAAAATGAAATACACACGGTATGTGTGACAGGAATGTTCATTTCATTTCATAGTCCTTACCTGTTCTACCTACTCACAGTAGGTGTCCAGGTTGTTTATTTTTCACTTTATCACACTCAAACACACACCACAGTCAGCAGCACTCCTCTGGATGAGGGATCGGCCCATCGCAGAGAACTCTACCTGACAACACACAAGATGCACAAGAAACAAATATCCATGCCCCCAATGGGATTCGAACCCTCAATTCCAGCAAGCGCTCGGCTGCAGACCTATGCCTTAGACTGCGCGGCCACTGGGATCGGCAACCGGAATGTTATGAAGCTCATATAAAAGCAGCAAAGGTAAAGGCCGCCCCATGACGTGCCTATGCTGGCAAAGAAGGGAGGCAGTGGTGTAATGCCAACCCATTTGCAACCTGGCCCTAGAAGGAGGTGGGTGGTCAGCACCATGTACCTGCTGCTTTAGCCCTGGGAATGACCTAGTACCCATTGTACAGGAGGATGGGTGGGTTTTGGGGCCAGTCTGAATGGCACAGGAAATCTCACCCCTACTGGGTTTCGACCCGTGAACTGTCCAGCCCGCAACAAGTCACTATATCAACTATGATATTCCGGCTGCCAGATAAAAACAGTATCTACTGAAATTCCCATCATCAGCTGATCCAGGAGGAATTAATAAATTCATACAATGTAGGGCAAATGGAAAACAATGGTGTTCAATGAACCCTAGGCAACATACAACAGAAAAATTTCTATTAAATAATGGTACTATAAGTATATCTTGCACATGCACACCAGATTAACACATTTGCTCCTGAATTCAACAGTGGCTGGATAAGAACACAGTGACATAGAAACGCGGTCTAATCGCAGTCTCCACTTCATTCACTAGATGGTGTGTGCAGTCCCTCTGAAATCGTTTTCCTTGCCACTGACCTATCCGGTGGTCTCCGGAGTGCTTCTGCGAGAGTCAAAAAGTTGATGAGTGGAGGCAATGTGTGGCAGCATGACCAAAAAATATATTTTTGAGTGGCAGAAGTTTGGAAGGTGATGTTACTACTGAAATTCTTTTGCTCAAAGATTCTGATAATAATATGATCCCTTCAGACAGTGGTTTAAGAAAAAGCTGCACTGCATATACACACAAAAAATTGGTCAAATGAAGTGAATCTGCCAAACATGTAGAGCTCCCCTTCATCCAGGGATGTGTAACACAAAATATCACACCCTAAAAAAATCCTAGACCTTTCAGTCCGTGCCTTGCGAAAATTTCTTTCACCTACCTACAGTCATTTAGCAGAAAATGATATTTTAGTATGATGTTGCAAAATAAGCCCATAGTGCAAAAAA